>CM042239.1:7549951-7612451 GCA_023566225.1 Romanogobio albipinnatus
ACAAGAGCCATTTACTTCACCCGTGAATGAATCAGCCGTGTGAATGAATCAAATGACTCATTCATAACGAGAGCCATTTACTTCACTCCTGAATCAGTCAGCCATGTGAATGAATCAAATGACTCATTCATAACAAGAGCCATTTACTTCACTCGTGAATCAGTCAGCCGTGTTAATTAATCAAATGACTCATTCATAACGAGAGCCATTTACTTCACTCCTGAATCAGTCAGCCATGTGAATGAATCAAATGACTCATTCATAACGAGAGCCATTTACTTCACTCATGAATCAGTCAGCCGTGTTAATTAATCAAATGACTCATTCATAACAAGAGCCATTTACTTCACCCGTGAATGAATCAGCCGTGTGAATGAATCAAATGACTCATTCATAACGAGAGTCATTTACTTCACTCCTGAATCAGTCAGCCGTGTTAATTAATCAAATGACTCAATGATTCAATAACTCATTCTTAAAGAGAGCAATTGACTTAATTCTTGAATGAATCATCCGTGTGAACGAATCAAATGACTCAATTATTTAACAACTTTTCTCTCTTTCTCAGTCCGACCATATCGGTGCGTTTGGCTCGCAGCGAGTCTTTGAAAGCTCAGGGGGAGGGGCGTCGGCGAGGAGGCGGGACGGGGGCGGAGTCTGTCCCGCGTTCCCGCAGCGACGTTGACATGGAGGACTGTGAGGAGCGGGAGGGGCCGGGACTGAGGCCGTTACATCACAGCGCCTCGTCCTCCGCGTCCAGCAGCTCCGCACGGTACGAAACAGACGCCACACACACCGCAGGAACACACAGTGTGCTCAGTCTCTAACGTCAACTGTGTTATGGTTTCAGATCGCTGGAGAACCCGACGCCGCCGTACACGCCACGCTCTCAGCGCAGGTGCCGTCCCGCAGCACACACGCTCTCAGGAGGAACGCCGGTCCGCTCTCTCACACTCTGCCGTCTGTCTGCAGGGTCGTGGACACGCCGGTGGCTTTGCTACCCGACGCGCCGGCTCTGGAGGAGGACGTGATCGACTCGCAGAACTGGCAGGAGACGGTGGAGCCGCATGTGCTGGCGTCCCTCACCTCACGAGAAATCGACCGACAGGCCGTCATCTACGGTACACACACACACACACAATATCGCTCTGTTTATTATAAATGCAGGTTTATCGTCTAGGGCTGTAAATGCCCGCGCTCTTTAAAACAGGATGGATTCTGATTGCTAATGTTAATTTCAACATTTACTAATACATTATTCAAATCACGTGTTGTATCTGATGGCTTTATGTAATAGACCTGAGTTAACCTGAACGATGAGCAGCTGTGTTTATAATAACTAACATTAGCTCGTTAGCTAATAACCAACCATTAACCAATGGGACCTTATTGTGCAATGCTACCAAATCATCCAAATGTGCTCGTTTCAAGATAATATCCTATAGTTGGACTTAAATACCAGGCCGTGATGCATGCAGGGATTTTTTGAATAGAGAAACTTCTGAACATCAAACAAATGTTTTGTTCAGATCTGAACATCTAGGTAATCTTCCACATTGCTCTCATTATTTAACATGTTGATACTATTTTTAACACATTGCTAGCCCGATTTAGCATTTTGATACTATTTTTAACACATTGCTAGCATGATTAAGCATTTTGATACTATTTTTAACACATTGCTAGCATGATTTAGCATTTTGATACTATTTTTAACACATTGCTAGCATGATTAAGCATTTTGCTACCATTTTTAACACGTTAACATTTTTTAACTCATTGCTAACTTGATTTAGCATTTTGCTAACACGTTTTAATAATTTGTCATGTTTTGACTCATTGCTAGCATGATTTAGCGGGTTGCTACCTTTTGTAGCACATTGCTAACATTATTTAGCATGTTGATACTTTTTTTAACACATTGCTAAGTTTATTTAGCATTTTGCTAACAGCATTTGTTAAAACGTGATAGAAAAAATGCTAAATCATGCTATCATGTTTTAATAATTTGGCATTTTTTTAACACATTTGACATGTTTTAACACATTGCTAGCATGATTTAGCATGTTGCTACCGTATGTAGCACATTGTTAACATTATTTAGCATGTTACTACCATTTTAACACATTGTTAATATGCTTTAACATGTTGCTATTATGTTTTAATCATTTTGCATTTGTGCCAAATGATTAAAACATGCTACCATGACTTAGCATTTTTCTATCATGTTTTAATC
The DNA here is from genome assembly GCA_023566225.1 of Romanogobio albipinnatus. Taxonomy (NCBI): domain Eukaryota; kingdom Metazoa; phylum Chordata; class Actinopteri; order Cypriniformes; family Gobionidae; genus Romanogobio; species Romanogobio albipinnatus. The sequence goes on from CM042239.1 coordinate 7,552,188, forward strand.
ATTTGTCATGTTTTGACTCATTGCTAGCATTATTTTGCAATTTTGCTAGCATGTTTGACACATTGCTAGCGTGTTTTAATATTTTGTTAATGCTATCATGTTTTAATACATGGCTAGCGTGTTTTAACATGTTGTTAGCTTGTTTTTTTAGCATTTTGCTAACACATTTTAGCATGTTAGAAACTGCGTTCTTTATTAAATATATTTTAATAAATAGAGGAATACATCAAAGTATGTGTCTTTGGTAATGGACATAATGCCACAATTAGCATCATAAAGCTGAACTTGTACTGAGCCTGGATTTAGCATTTTGATACTATTTTAACACATTGCTAGCATAATTAAGTATTTTGCTACCATTTTTAACACGTTAACATGTTTTAACTCATTGCTAACTTGATTTAGCATTTTGCTAACACGTTTTAATAATTTGACATGTTTTAACACATTGCTAGCATGATTTAGCGGGTTGCTACCTTTTGTAGCACATTGCTAACATTATTTAGCATGTTGATACTATTTTTAACACATTGCTAAGTTTATTTAGCATTTTGCTAACAGCATTTGTTAAAACGTGATAGAAAAAATGCTAAATCATGCTATCATGTTTTAATAATTTGGCATTTTTTTAACACATTTGACATGTTTTAACACATTGCTAGCATGATTTAGCATGTTGCTACCGTATGTAGCACATTGTTAACATTATTTAGCATGTTACTACCATTTTAACACATTGTTAATATGCTTTAACATGTTGCTATTATGTTTTAATCATTTTGCATTTGTGCCAAATGATTAAAACATGCTACCATGACTTAGCATTTTTCTATCATGTTTTAACACATTGCTGTCATGTTTTAATCATTTGTCATGTTTTGACTCATTGCTAGCGTGTTTTAATATTTTGCTAACGCTATCATGTTTTAATACATGGCTAGCGTGTTTTAACTATGTTGTTAGCTTGTTTTAGCATTTTGCTAACACATTTTAGCATGTTAGAAACTGCGTTCTTTATTACATATATTTTTAGAAAATAGAGGAATACATCAAAGTATGTGTCTTTGGTAATGGACATAATGCCACAATTAGCATCATAAAGCTGAACTTGTACTGAGCCTGGAACATTTGTATTTATTTTTTTATTTATAATAAAAATAAAACAGAAAGGCCTGTGCGTAGCATTATTTTACACGTGTGTTTGAAAGGCAGTCAGAATGAGACATTATTTTTTTTAAACAAGCAACTAAACTACATTTGTGCCTCGTGTAAATGTTCACCCGTTATGTTTTCGACGAGTGAAATAATTGAATCCCCAAACTGACCAAGAGTAGGTGCTAAACATCTGTGATGAGTGAATGTGTCAGTCAGAATGCTAACGTGCGTTCACAGATCATCAGTGTGAAATCTCAATACTTCCTCTAATTAATAACCAGCCCAGGGTTATTTCCACTCGGATTGCCGGGTCAGGTGTGGCTGTGACTCTGTAATGAGCAGCGTTTCTCCTCCGGCGGGAGGAATGAGCTTCCTGACAGTCCCAGACATGCCCGTCCCAGCGCTCTGAGGCCGAGACGTGCCCGCCTGTTTTAAGATGATACGCGTGTGGAGACCATGCCAATCAAAGAAGTCATTCATGATCTCACATGGCCTTGAGCCTCAGACTGCAGTGTGTTTTTAGTTCAACGTTTAGAAGAAACTGTAACCCAAATCTAAAGCTGTTTTGGGACACACACGTCATGACCGAACTCACCGACTGTGTGAACAGACACACACATTACACTCACACCCGTAGAAGATTCACTGCTTGTGTGTGTTTTATATGACACCTATTCGGAGTGATCCATTCGGCTCCAGGGGGAAAATATCCATATTTATAACTTTATAAACTATAACCAGTGGACTCCGGTAATGACCGTACACAAGGTCACTCGTCCGCCAGAACTAGACTCGCGGATGATTACACACTGAACTAAATTATAAACTCAACACTTTTGTTTTTGCCTCCATTTTTCATGAGCTGAACTCAAAGATCTAAGACTTTTTCTAAGTACACAAAAGGCCTATCTCTCTCAAATATTGTTCACAAATCTGTCTAAATCTGTTTTAGTGAGCACTTCTCCTTTGCTGAGATAATCCTTAATATAATACTTCTTCTTCTTCTTCTTCTTCTTCTTCTTCTTCTTCTTCTTCTTCTTCTTCTTCTTCTTCTTCTTCTTCTTCTTCTTCTTCTTCTTCTTCTTCTTCTTCTTCTTCTTCTTCTTCTTCTTCTTCTTCTTCTTCTTCTTCTTCTTCTTCTTCTTCTTCTTCTTCTTCTTCTTCTTCTTCTTCTTCTTCTTCTTCTTCTTCTTCTTCTTCTTCTTCTTCTTCTTCTTCTTCTTCTTCTTCTTCTTCTTCTTCTTCTTCTTCTTCTTCTTCTTCTTCTTCTTCTTCTTCTTCTTCTTCTTCTTCTTCTTCTTCTTCTTCTTCTTCTTCTTCTTCTTCTTCTTCTTCTTCTTCTTCTTCTTCTTCTTCTTCTTCTTCTTCTTCTTCTTCTTCTTCTTCTTCTTCTTCTTCTTCTTCTGCTTCTGCTTCTGCTTCTTCTGCTTCTTCTTCTTCTTCTTCTTCTTCTTCTTCTGCTTCTTCTTCTTCTTCTGCTTCTTCTGCTTCTGCTTCTTCTTCTTCTTCTGCTTCTTCTTCTTCTGCTTCTTCTTCTGCTTCTTCTTCTTCTTCTGCTTCTTCTTCTTCTTCTTCTTCTTCTTCTGCTTCTTCTGCTTCTTCTTCTTCTTCTTCTTCTTCTTCTTCTTCTTCTGCTTCTTCTTCTTCTTCTTCTTCTTCTTCTCTTCTTCTTCTTCTTCTTCTTCTTCTTCTTCTTCTTCTTCTTCTTCTTCTTCTTCTTCTTCTTCTTCTTCTTCTTCTTCTTCTTCTTCTTCTTCTTCTTCTGCTTCTTCTTCTTCTTCTTCTGCTTCTTCTGCTTCTTCTTCTTCTTCTTCTTCTTCTTCTGCTTCTTCTGCTTCTGCTTCTTCTTCTTCTTCTTCTTCTTCTGCTTCTTCTTCTTCTGCTTCTTCTTCTGCTTCTTCTTCTTCTTCTGCTTCTTCTTCTTCTTCTTCTTCTTCTTCTGCTTCTTCTTCTGCTTCTTCTTCTTCTTCTTCTTCTTCTTCTTCTTCTTCTGCTTCTTCTTCTTCTTCTTCTTCTTCTTCTTCTGCTTCTTCTGCTTCTTCTTCTGCTTCTTCTGCTTCTGCTTCTTCTTCTTCTGCTTCTTCTGCTTTCTTCTTCTGCTTCTTCTTCTTCTTCTGCTTCTTCTTCTTCTTCTTCTGCTTCTTCTCTTCTTCTTCTTCTTCTTCTTCTGCTTCTTCTTCTTCTGCTTCTTCTTCTTCTTCTTCTGCTTCTTCTTCTGCTTCTTCTGCTTCTTCTTCTGCTTCTTCTTCTTCTTCTGCTTCTACTTCTGCTTCTTCTTCTTCTTCTGCTTCTACTTCTTCTTCTGCTTCTACTTCTGCTTCTTCTTCTTCTTCTGCTTCTACTTCTTCTTCTGCTTCTTCTTCTTCTGCTTCTTCTTCTGCTTCTTCTTCTGCTTCTTCTTCTGCTTCTTCTTCTGCTTCTTCTTCTGCTTCTTCTTCTGCTTCTTCTTCTGCTTCTTCTTCTGCTTCTTCTTCTTCTCTTCTTCTTCTTCTTCTTCTTCTTCTTCTTCTTCTTCTTTCTTCTTCTTCTTCTTCTTCTTCTTCTTCTTCTTCTTCTTCTTCTTCTTCTTCTTCTTCTTCTTCTTCTTCTTCTGCTTCTTCTGCTTCTTCTTCTTCTTCTTCTTCTTCTTCTTCTTCTGCTTCTTCTTCTGCTTCTTCTTCTGCTTCTTCTTCTTCTGTTCTTCTGCTTCTTCTTCTGCTTCTTCTTCTGCTTCTTCTTCTGCTTCTTCTTCTGCTTCTTCTTCTTCTTCTTCTTCTTCTTCTTCTTCTTCTTCTTCTGCTTCTTCTTCTGCTTCTTCTTCTTCTTCTGCTTCTTCTGCTTCTTCTGCTTCTTCTTCTTCTTCTGCTTCTACTTCTTCTTCTGCTTCTTCTCCTTCTTCTGCTTCTTCTTCTTCTGCTTCTTCTTCTTCTTCTGCTTCTACTTCTTCTTCTGCTTCTTCTCCTTCTTCTGCTTCTTCTCCTTCTTCTGCTTCTTCTTCTTCTTCTGCTTCTTCTTCTTCTTCTTCTTCTGCTGCTTCTGCTTCTTCTTCTTCTGCTTCTTCTTCTGCTTCTTCTTCTTCTTCTTCTTCTTCTTCTTCTTCTTCTTCTTCTTCTTCTTCTTCTTCTTCTTCTTCTTCTGCTTCTTCTGCTTCTTCTGCTTCTTCTTCTTCTTCTTCTTCTTCTTCTGCTTCTTCTTCTTCTTCTGCTTCTTCTTCTGCTTCTTCTTCTGCTTCTTCTTCTGCTTCTTCTGCTTCTTCTGCTTCTTCTGCTTCTTCTTCTTCTGCTTCTTCTTCTTCTGCTTCTTCTGCTTCTTCTTCTTCTTCTTCTGCTTCTTCTTCTTCTGCTTCTTCTTCTTCTGCTTCTTCTTCTTCTTCTGCTGCTTCTTCTTCTTCTTCTGCTGCTTCTTCTTCTTCTGCTGCTTCTGCTCTTGAGTCTATGGCAGCCCATAGAACCGTTTGTGGAAAAGTTATGAAATTTGGCCCACTCATAGAGGACAGTCTGAAGTGTCAACATAGCAAATTTGGAGTCTCTAACTCAATCCCTCTAGCGCCACCACCTGTCCAAAGTTGCACTCATGTTTATGCTAATAACTTTTTAACCATAAGGGCAAAAAAGAAACAAAATTATTTTTTCCTCTGATTCCTTGGCTCAAGCCGATTCAAAATTTTCCCGCCATTTTGAATTTTCTGAAAAACCTACTTTTGCGAACTCGTTCTAGACGGTTCACCGTTTTGCACGAAAATTGAACCAGATCATCTTCAGAGCATGCTGACAAAAAAACATGGAATTCAAGTTGATTCGTCAAATCGTTTTCAATAAACGCAAACAGAAGTGCTCACTAACACAGATTTAGACAGATTTGTGAACAATATTTGAGAGAAATAGGCCTTTTGTGTACCAGACACAAATTAAGTGTTAAGCAGCGCGAGTGTTTTACATGTTAAATCAATGCAAAGACACGAATAGACATTCTGAGGCGCGATTCTTGCGAATGAGGCGTTAATCAATCAGGAGCTTGCTCTAGTGGTGACAACAATGAGGACAAAATCATGTGTGGATACCCGGAGCTGTACGATACATCTTCATACTTTATAGAAACAAGAATAGAAAGGATCTTGCTTGGAAGAAAGTGAGTGAGGTGGTCGGACAGTCTGGTGAGTTGTAAAGCGCTCTTTACTCAATTTGAGCTATATATATATATATATATATATATAAGACTGGAGCAGAAGCCCCTTCTATGACATGAATTTGCGTCTGTTGTGAAGAGAATGTCACGCGCGAATGAAGCGAGTAAACTCTAAATGTTCAAGCGTCCAACTACGCGCAAATAGCGCAATTTATTTTCTGGTGTGAACGCACAGTAACATCTTTGAGTTCTGCTCATGAAAAACAAAAGTGCAAAAGTGTTGCGTTTATAATTTAGTTCAGTGTAGATTTTGAACCAGAGAAACTGGCAGTTATTGGTGCTTAATTAATGCTTTACACTTGCTATGTTTCCATTGATGTATTTATATGCACATTTTGGGATGTTGCATTAAGAAAACCGCAGGATGGATGCGCATAAACGCATGCGAGAATTTTTCTGTTCAGATAAAAACTGTCCCAAACATCAAGCATCCGATCTCAAGAAAACACGAATGTCTGCTATTGTTGCATTTCATCTGCAAACTTGCAAGTCTTTAATTATACCTAAATATTACTATTATTATTATTATATTGTTATATTCATTCTTAAATACTCAGTGTTTATTTTATTTAATATTTTTATTTAGCACTAATAGTGATCATAATAATTATTATTAGTCATATTAATATATAAGCACAAAATGTTGGGCCAAATTGTGCAGCCCTTCAAACAAGCACAACAAAACAGGATATTTTTCCATAAAATTCCAAAATGTATTTAAATTTTTTCCTGAAATCGTGCAGCCCTCTGTAGCCGCATTTCCATTAGCCTTCAAATTGCGCAAATTGAAATTGTGAATTGAATATACGCCGCAAAAACTCCCATATATCGCAAAAAGGTTTTTACTCTCGCATGAGGTGGTTTTTCAGGCAATTCGAAAAAGGAAATTTTCGCAAAACTGCAATGGAAACAGTTTTTTCGCATTTACAGGTCACCTTGTACGGTCATGCATTGCTCTCACACAGGGCCTACATATTATTATTTTTCCAATATGTCTAATAACGAGATCTTATGTCATTAAAATGACATATATTTTCTCCTTATAAGGAAAGTGGCGTAACTTTATAATGACGGACCCCGGTGCAACCACAAATATCATACCTATCTATAGGCCTACTGTAATTAAGACATATTCAAGAAATGTATAAAAACAGAAAGACACTAGTTTCAGCCTTGCTCAAAGACTGAGGAAACAGTCCAGTTACGCACGTCAATCCATTCCCGACGATCTTGATTTGCTTCTTATTTATTAAATATACAGCCAAATAATTTATTAAACATTGATCAAAATTAAAATACAATTTATACAAAACAAAATAAATTTTAAAGAAAGACTTTCTAGAAAACACAATTCAATGAAATGCTCAATCCATGTCCCCGGACATATGCGCATCTGATTATGTGCCTTACTCATGCTGCTCATTTTTATAATCAACATATGAAATTAAAAGATTATAATATTTAGACATAGCCTAACTATATGAAACTAAATAGGCTACCTTTTCTTTAACCCTCTGTCCTCTGTCCGACAAAGTCGTCAGCGCCTTTTGATGGATTTTTTTTCCTTATTCCAGCGGAAACAACTCACAATCATTTTTAGCCATACAGATAGGCTAAGTGCAAGACATAATTATAAACAGTAAACTGTCTACTTTTATTTGTGTACACTCAATAACAGCAAAGGCTGTGAACTCAGGGAACGGATTATTTTGCACTCCAATTTGCACGCTGTCTTCATTTCAAAAATATATTTTGTTTATTAAATGCAAAGTTTTTCATTTCAAAAGCATTTCTAAATTCAGTTTATATTTACAACAAACGAAATTCCAAGCCAAAATAACGAAGTGGTAAAAAAAAACCTTTGAGTAAATTCAAACATCTCGCTCGTCTCTGTGGCAATGCGTCACTATAACCTGCGTATGTAAAAGTCGATCATTCTTTAAAGATGATGGTATGTTTGGACAGAAGACAAGTTCTTTATTAAACTCATAAAAAACAATAGAATAAAAAATGTCACAATTTATCATAACACCATATGATGCCGCTCAAGGGGCTTTCCTTGCCATCAGTGATTGGATAACACGCCTATCTCTTTCCATTAATAATAATGGCGCGCGGTGGCTGGGATATACATAAACCTAACAACATATGTAGCATGATTTTTGGAATGATTTATCACGAGAGGAAAAAAATGGTTTTAGTCGCATAACATCAGTTAATGGAAACACCGTCATTTTGCAATATTTTTTTAGCGACTTTTAGAAAATATTGCAAAAGTTTTGCGCAAATCTGTAATGGAAAAGCGGCTATTGACACTTTGCTCTAGTTTCCCATTAAAGTGACAAGATTGTTCTCTTGGGATGAAAACAGAGCTTTATTTGTAAAGGCTTTATGTGATATTCAAATTTGCAACTTTGAATGGAAACCGATACTGTCCTGTCTTATTACAGTAAAATACCCTACACTTGAAAACACAAGCAGAGGTGAATTACACTACATATCACGATCATGCGTACTCTACACATACGCATGCATCCTTTGCATTAAGTGTGTAGTTGAGCTGTATTAGATGGGTTGCTCAAGCCGTTTGCTCATCCTGACATGCTTTAATATCTGGTGTGTGTGTTGTTGGTCCTGTAGAGCTGTTCACCACGGAGGCGTCTCACCTGCGCACGCTGAGGGTTCTGGATCAGGTGTTTTATCAGAAGATGCAGAGCGTCCTGAGTCTGGAGGAGCTGTCCTGTATCTTCCTCAACCTGCGTCAGGTGTACGAGCTACACGGTCAGTGCCCGCGCATCTCCACCGCTGATCGCTGGGCGTAATTGCTGGCGTTTTGTTTGGGGATCTGTTCAGTACAAACAGAATATGGATTTTAGATGTGATTTCAATCGTTAAGAGAACACACTGTAGGCTAAATTTGTCACTACACTTCCATTCATTTCTCCTATAGGGATTTTTTTTAAAGTCTTTTTTAAAGTGGGCTTCAGTCAAGCTCAAGGATGATCAGTGGAAACAGTTGTGAATACTTTCCGGATGCACTGTACTGTAATTTTCACTTTAAGTGCTCGATGTACACTCACCTAAAAGATTATTAGGAACACCTGTTCAATTTCTCATTAATGCAATTATCTAATCAACCAATCACATGGCAGTTGCTTCAATGCATTTAGGGGTGTGGTCCTGGTCAAGACAATCTCCTGAACTCCAAACTGAATGTCAGAATGGGAAAGAAAGGTGATTTAAGTCATTTTGAGCGTGGCATGGTTGTTGGTGCCAGACGGGCCGGTCTGAGTATTTCACAATCTGCTCAGTTACTGGGATTTTCACGAACAACCATTTCTAGGGTTTACAAAGAATGGTGTGAAAAGGGAAAAACATCCAGTATGCGGCAGTCCTGTGGGCCAAAATGCCTTGTTGATGCTAGAGGTCAGAGGAGAATGGGCCGACTGATTCAAGCTGATAGAAGAGCAACTTTGACTGAAATAACCACTCGTTACAACCGAGGTATGCAGCAAAGCATTTGTGAAGCCACAACACGCACAACCTTGAGACGGATGGGCTACAACAGCAGAAGACCAACAGCAGAAGACCCCACCGGGTACCACTCATCTCCACTACAAATAGGAAAAAGAGGCTACAAGGTTACAAGACATTCAGATGGTAGAGTCAGAATTTGGCGTAAACAGAATGAGAACATGGATCCATCATGCCTTGTTACCACTGTGCAGGCTGGTGGTGGTGGTGTAATGGTGTGGGGGATGTTTTCTTGGCACACTTTAGGCCCCTTAGTGCCAATTGGGCATTGTTTAAATGCCACGGCCTACCTGAGCATTGTTTCTGACCATGTCCATCCCTTCATGACCACCATGTACCCATCCTCTGATGGCTACTTCCAGCAGGATAATGCTCCATGTCACAAAGCTCAAATAATTTCAAATTGGTTTCTTGAACATGACAATGAGTTCACTGGACTAAAATGTCCCCCACAGTCACCAGATCTCAACCCAATAGAGCATCTTTGGGATGTGGTGGAACGGGAGCTTCGTGTCCTGGATGTGCATCCCACAAATCTCCATCAACTGCAAGATGCTATCCTATCAATATGGGCCAACATTTCTAAAGAATGCTTTCAGCTCCTTGTTGAATCAATGCCACGTAGAATTAAGGCAGTTCTGAAGGCGAAAAGGGAGTCAAACACAGTATTAGTATGCTGTTCCTAATAATCCTTTAGGTGAGTGTACTAATGTTGTGTTTCTGTCCCAGCGAACTTGTGTGAGTCCATGAGGAAGCGCAGAGAATCGGCAATCGTTCAGGGCATCGGAGACATCATGCTGGCCAGAGTGAGTGTCTCCTTCCTTACACATGATGCTTTCGTTTGTGAAAAATACGAGACCTGTAGCGTTTGTGTGTGTGTGTGTGTGTGTGTGTGTGTGTGTGTGTTAGTTCGAGGGAGAGGCTGGAGATCAGTTTGAGGAGCAGGTGTCTCATCTGTGCAGTCAGCAGAGTCAAGCGCTGGAGCTCATCAAGAACAAGCAGCGCAAAGACCCTCGGTTCACCCACCTCATACAGGTAACACACGCCCTGCCCTGCTCCTCCACCTCACACACACACACACACACGGACACACTGACGCTGTGATGTTTGTCAGGAATGCGAGGCCAGTCCTCACTGCCGCCGGTTACAGCTCAAAGACCTGCTGGTGTCTGAGATGCAGCGCCTGACGAAATATCCACTGCTACTGGACAACATCATCAAATACACCGAGAGTGAGTGAAGCACACACCGCATCATCACGTGTACATGTGGGCTAAAGCAAGGTGTCTTAGACAGCATTGTGTGTGTGTGTGTGTGTGTGTGTGCAGTGTCCTCTCCGGACCTGCAGCCGCTGCAGAGAGCGCAGGTCTGTTGCCGTGGGATTCTGCAGGCCGTTAATGAGGACGTCAGGGAGACGGAGCACCGCCACCGGCTCAGCCAATGCCAGCGCAGGCTGGACCTCACGGCCCTGGAGAGGCAGGCCAATCCCGTCACAGCGCAGTTCAAGGTACGAGCCCGCTCCGTGTCCTCCACACGTCCCGCACGCCTCATTGACCACAGTAACATTGTTTGTCATGCTGTCATCTCGCTCTCATCCTCACACAGAATCTGGATCTCACCACAAAGAGGATGATCCACGAGGGGCCGCTCACGTGGAAAGTCAGCAAAGACAAAGCCATCGGTAACACACAGACTATTGTCAACTCTCCTGATGTACAATATTGTAAAGGCAGTTTCTTTTCAAAGTTGACTTCAAATATATTAAAAATATATGTGACAGTACAATAGTATTATTACAATATTCATATATTTATTTGTTGATTTTAATTTATATAATTTAAATAATCATATTTAATGGGGAAAATTTTTTTTATAGTATTGATTGTATTTATTGTTATATTATTATATTGATTATTATATTTTATTTTAATATAAAATATTATTTTTTTTCCTATTGGACATTTGAATACATTTTAAAGCACATGATCTATACAAATATTTTTCTATATTTCCATATATTTTCTGTTTTTAAATTTACTGTACATTATTATATATAAAATTCATTTTTATCATTTAAATACTATTTAATGAGGGACTTTTTTTATTATTATTGATTATTTTATATATATATATATTACATTTTTACAGGTAACTTGCTTTAAATGTATGTAAAAATATATTTCCATATATTTTTCCCATATTTTCTCATTTTATTTCACAGAACAATATTATTTTTTGCTATTTACATAATTTGATTTGTATAATATAAATGATAAAAAATATTATTTTAAATTATTATTACTTTAATATTCATGGGGGCGGGGGTTTAAAAACGTATTATTGATTATTATATTTATTACATTTATTATTATATTTGATTTTAATAATTTTTTTATCCTGTACATTTGAATACTTTTGAAAGCAAATGATCTGTAAAAACTGTGTAAAAAAAAAATCCATATATTTTTTCCATATTTTCTGTTTTTATTTAACAGTACAATATTGTTTATTTTTACAATAAATGTATAATTTAAATAAATATTATTAACAAATATATAAATAATATTAATAAAAAACTTCACTATATTCACTATATGCACTGATAAAATGAATATTAATTTTAATCTTAAAGACATGGACTGAACTGTGTGTGTGTGTGTGTGTGTGTGTGTGTGTGTGTGTGCGTGTGTGTGTGTGTGTGTGTGCGCGTGTCAGAGATCCAGGCGCTGCTGCTCTCAGATCTGCTGGTGCTGCTTCAGAAGGGTCCAGACGAGCGGCTCATCCTGCGCTGTCCGTCACGCTCGCTGGGCGGAGCTACAGACCTCAAAACACCATTCTGCCCCATCGTTCGCCTCGACTCCTCCCTCGTCAGATCAGTCGCGACAGGTCAGAGTTCAAACCTCATGCATTTACACTTAAACATAGAGACACACTTAACATTGAATCAAGTGCAGATCAGAGCTTTCTTTAAATCAGACACTGAAAACGGATATAGAGACGCATTTCATGAAGTGACTTTCATCTTCATCAGACAATAAAGCGCTGTATGTGATCAGCACGTCAGAGAGACAGATCTATGAGCTGGTGGCCGGGACGTCCTCAGAGAAGAACACGTGAGTCGCAGCTCATTCCTCATTGGCTGCTTGTGTTTGACTGACAGGATTGCAGCCTATCAGGGAGCTTGATTGATTCCTGCTGGCATTATTATGGGCGAAATGGGCCGGTTTTACAAAATATGCATTTAAAACCTTTTCTGGTGTTATTTTAGTGTCATTATACTCTTATATAATTTTGAATTGGCTTTAATTTTTCTTTTTCATGTTCATTTCATTATGTACTTTTGTCATTTTAGGTTGTTTTTTTTAAATATTGCTGTAAAGGTTTAATGTATTTTTATTTCAGTTTCATTTTTAATACATTTTAGTTTCTCTATATTTCCAGCTACTCATTTTACTGCTTCAACTCAAACTCATTATTATTATTATTATTAATATTTATATTTTATTTTATGTCAGCTTTATTTCAATTAACAGGAATGTTTTGAATAGTTTAGGTTTTAGTTAACAATAACAGCCATGGTTCTTTTATCAACATTTGCATGCAGCTTTTATGAATTCATATTTATTGAACAAATCCAATGAACGTTTGTATAAATTTTTTCACAACACAGGAGGTACAGCAAGGCTCAAATATACTCATTTATGAAGTACTGATGTTGAAAAGCTGCTTTGACTGAGAATGTGTTTGAGATTAATTTATAAGTCTTGTAATTCTCTTTCAATTGCCCTGTGTCTCAGTTGGAAAGACCAGCTGGAAAAGACAATCGCTTCCGCCACTCAAGGATCGGGATCAACCAAACCAGAATCACCAGCACGGTACGTGAGCGCCGATCGGCACAGAAACACTGAAGCCTACAGCCACGGCGTCACGCGCTCTGATCAAACTGTGTCTGCTCTGTTTCAGGTCCTCAGGTGTGCCCACCTCTGCCAATCAGTTAGGTAAGAGCGACCGAGGAGGGTTAGCTACCTAAAAATATAATGTCAGTGTATACACTACAGGTCAAGAGTTTGGGGTCAGGAAGATTTCTCTATTCAGCAAACACACATTCAATTGATCAAAAGTGACAGTGAAAACATTTACACATTAGACTCAATCGAATTTTTCGACAAAATTTCGTTAGCGGCCGCACTGGTTCAACCACGGTTCCCAACTGATAAGAGCTGTTTTGTTGCATATGAGAAACATCAAACGGCACAAAAGTGAAACAAAACCTTACATATAAAGACCTTACATAATGAACCGTTATGTTTTTACTACCTTAGAATGAGCCATTTCTATCTACACACACGCGGGTCCCTTACAGCGAAGCCGCCATTTCGCGCCGTCATGTTTCTACTGTGGCCCTAAACGGACAAACTACTCTACAGAGCGCTAGCTACTCTCTGCTGTCTTAGACGATAACATTTTTGTCCTGTGTCAGCCACCGTAGTTTCTCTATGTGCTTCAGAAGGGAGGGGTGAGCCGTGGGCGATTGCAATTCACAACCTCGCCGCTAGATGCCGCTAAAACGTACACACTGCACCTTTAATGTAGTAATGCTAACTAACCATGGTTTTGTGGCAGGAATAGTCAAATGTTTTTACATTATTCATCTCAGGGTTCAACCTTTTCAGAGTGAAATTAAAGCAATTTTCAAGAGCTTCACACTTTTTCCAGCACTTCAAAGCTCTAAATATTATCCAATTTTAATGTTATTTTGAATGTGATGACTTGTAAAACTATCAGTTTAAAGATAAAGCCAAAAAAACACTTTTATTAAAAAAAGACGTCCACTATAAATGTCCACTATAGCCAGTAGATGGCAGCAGAGGAGCACTCATTGACTTATTAGACAGTTCCACTCATTAATATATGAAAGGTCACATGAAAAACAAAAACTTTTCTTCACGTTGTGACAGAATTTCTCATTTAATAATCACTGAAGCTGTCGCTCAGTACAGTGTGAGACTATACAACAACAATAGTACATTTAATAAGAGCAGAATATTTACATTTCCCACGTTTTTGCACATTACTGTTAATAAACGTTAATTTTTTTTTCAACCTCAGTGCTTCGCTGTCAAATCTCCAATAAACAAGCATGTAACATTATTAGTAATTACACTTATTAATGCAAAACAATAGTATTTTTTTATTAGATTAACTTCTTTTGAACTTTCTATTGATCAAACATTCCTGGAAAATGAAATGTATCAGTTTCCACAGAAATATGACAGTTTTCAAAGATTGGTCACACTTTAGATTAGGGTCCAATCCTCACTATTAACTATGACTTTTGCCTCCATAAACTCCTAATCACTGCGTATTAATAGTTAGTAAGGGTTAAGTTATGATTAAGGGATGTAGAATATGATCATGCAGAATATGTGCTTTAATAAGTGCTAATAAACAGACAATATCCCAGTAATATGCATGATGATGAGTGACTAGTTCATCGTGAGAACTGGACCCTAAGCTAAAGTTGCCTATTGTGAGCATGTCATCAGTGCACATTAATCTGAGGAAGTGAAACGTGTTTTTGTGATCAAAATGAAATCTCTTTCCAGTTCGATGTACAGTTTCACTCAGAAGTGTCACACTATGGAGGTTAAAAGAGTGTGGCGTGTTATTTTCCCGCTCTCCTGTAGACGTGTCTTTGTCGGAGTCGTCCGTGTCTCTTGAGAGGGACTCCTCCAGTGATGATGAAAGCGCTCTGACGCCCACCACACCCACCGACCAATCAGAAGCCAGCTGTCGCGAGGGCGGGGACGGTTTCCTCCAAACTAAATCTGGTGTCGCAGAAGCTGCTCTTCAGGACGGTGAGCGAAACCTAGCGTCACAGTACGACATGAGCGCCGCCCACTTAGACTGTGGCAAAACAACAACTCAAACTCTGAGAGATGAACGTTTCTCGTGTGTTCTCAGTGGAAACCCTCCGACAGCTGATCTTCAGAGACCTGGAGGACGGCTGGAGTCAAGATTCAGATGACACGCCCACAAATGAGACGGCCAATGAAAGGAGCTCTTTTACAGATGGACCGGAGTTCCCTGAGCCCGCCCCCAGCCAATGGGAGGAGGAGCCTGTGGAAGCTCCGCCTGCCGTTCAGGTTGTGAGGAAAGGTGAACACTCGATCGATCTGCGCTGTATTAAAGTCATATTTAATGTTCAGGATCATTTTAACGCGTCCCTCAGTTTATAAAAGCAACAGACACTGCTCTGCACTCGTGCTCGTCACATGACCACACACGCCCAGCGTTAGACGAGAGGGATTAAATGGTGTATTAAGTGTGTGTGTGCAGATTTATAACCAGTATTTCAACTTTTCACACACATAAGGAGCATGTCCACGTGATCTAGCTGTTCACACAATGCTGAAAATCATTTGATGTTATAACAGAAGAATTATATCCAGGAAAGAACTCTATTGTAGTAAGTGCATCACTGGACTTTTGTTTGTTTTTACAAATTGAGGGACATTTGTTTTGTGCTTTTAAATAAATGTCAATATTTAAGTTAAGGTTTCATTTTATTTCAGACTTATTTCAGTGAATGAAATGACAGTTTTGATGTTGTTAGATTTGTTTAAAGAATCTGTGGCTGTTGTTGTGTTTGACTGAACTTTCTCAGAGTCTGAGGAGTGTGTGTCTCTCTCCCCTCCCCCCCCCCCCCTCTCTCTCTCTCTCTCTCTCTCTCTCTCTCTCTCTGCATGTGTTCAGATCTCACGGTGATGAAGCTTATGTGATTTAACACACTTTTCTCATCTCTCTCTCTCTCTTTTTGCTACTTTCCACAACACACACACACACTCTCTCGCTCTCTCTCGTACGGTGTTTTGGCTTCTTGTATTTGTCTGTTTCTAACTACACACACTCTATAAATGCACCTCACGCCATTTTTCTGCAAACTTCTATCACATGCATACACACGCTCACAAATGCACTCTCACACACTCACTCTCATACACACTCACACACACACACACACACACACACACCTTCTACCTGTCTTTCACACACAGTCATGGGTGCGGGCTGTTCTCTTCCTGACGACATTACCGATGATGTCACCGCCAGTCAATCCTCTCAGGACAGAGGTGGGGCTTAATTTATGGTACAATACCTTTAGCAGATGCATTCTGGGCCGGTTTCCTGTGAACAATTGTGCCTCGTCTCAGACTTCAGCGGTTGTGTTCAGTCTCCGCTGGCTGTGAAATCTGATCTGGGTCGAGGTTTGGTTTCAGTTTTGGGAACCGGTCCTGAACGCTCAGTCGTCTCTCTCTGGTGCTCGTCTCCTGAACTTCAGCGGCTCCTTTAGCCATCAACATGAGAGAAATCCTACAGAAAATCTGTCAACTGGGATTTTTAATAGTCAGGAAGTTACAAAAGACCAAAATTTTTTTTGGGGGGGCGTTTTCTGTTAGTTTTTACTGGATGTCAACTGATTATTTTAGTTATATTTAATGTAGCTATTAATCGTAATCATACTATTATTTTAGTATTATGTGTGTACTATTATTGCATATACATTTGTATATTTATTTTTTGTTTGTGTTTTCAGGCCCTCATGTCTTGTAAATCAACGGCCACAACGCATAAAAAGTGTTCTTTTTTTTTGGTGAAAATCCTTAATGCCTGTTCACACCTGGATGATTTCCGCACGCGTTTATCGCCGATGTTTGACGCCTCGTGACTAAACAAAGGGTGCTAATGTGAGTGTGCAAGGCATCATTTTGAAAAAAAAGCATTTTTTTGTTTTGACGCGACACGTTAAAAACTGGCCAACCAATGAGATCGCTGCTTTGTTCACGTGCCTGGAGCTGCTGAAGTTACAGTAAAACACCACTTGGTGGCTCTCAAGCACAAAACGGTCTTGCCGAGCACACATTGATACAACGAAGTGGAAGTAAGTAGACAAAGAAGAAGATAAGCTGCTAATGCTGCTTGCCAGGGACCCACTTTATATTGTGGCCTTAACTACTATGTACTAACATTTTAATTCATCATTTGATACAATGCACTTATTGTGTACATACATGTTTTTACATTTTACTTACATTTTTAAAAATACCTTTATATAATTACGTCCGTAATTAATTTCTGTAGTTACATTTGTAATTACACAGTTGGCACTTCCCTTACACCTAACCCTACCCTTAAACTGACCCATACCACCACACCTGTCCCTAACCCTACCCTTATACTTACCCATACCACCACACCTGTCCCCAACCCTACCCTTAAACTGACCCATACCACCACACCTGCCCCTAACCCTACCCTTATACTGACCCATACCACCACACCTGTCCCTAACCCTACCCTTATACTTACCCATACCACCACACCTGTCCCCAACCCTACCCTTAAACTGACCCATACCACCACACCTGTCCCTAACCCTACCCTTAAACTTACCCATACCACCACACCTGTCCCTAACCCTACCCTTATACTTACCCATACCACCACACCTGTCCCTAACCCTACCCTTAAACTTACCCATACCACCACACCTGTCCCTAACCCTACCCTTATACTTACCCATACCACCACACCTGTCCCTAACCCTACCCTTAAACTGACCCATACCACCACACCTGTCCCTAACTTTACCCTTAAATTTACCCATACCACCACACCTGTCCCTAACCCTACCCTTAAACTGACCCATACCACCACACCTGTGCCTAACCCTACCCTTATACTGACCCATACCACCACACCTGTGCCTAACCCTACCCTTATACTGACCCATACCACCACACCTGTCCCTAACCCTATCCTTAAACTGACCCATACCACCACACCTGTACCTAACTTTACCCTTAAACTGACCCATACCACCACACCTGTCCCCAACCCTACCCTTAAACTGACCCATACCACCACACCTGTCCCTAACCCTACCCTTAAACTTACCCATACCACCACACCTGTCCCTAACCCTACCCTTATACTTACCCATACCACCACACCTGTCCCTAACCCTACCCTTAAACTTACCCATACCACCACACCTGTCCCTAACCCTACCCTTAAACTGACCCATACCACCACACCTGTCCCTAACTTTACCCTTAAACTTACCCATACCACCACACCTGTCCCTAACTTTACCCTTAAACTTACCCATACCACCACACCTGTCCCTAACCCTACCCTTAAACTGACCCATACCACCACACCTGTCTCTAACCCTACCCTTAAACTGACCCATACCACCACACCTGTCCCTAACCCTACCCTTATACTGACCCATACCACCACACCTGTCCCTAACCCTACCCTTATACTGACCCATACCACCACACCTGTGCCTAACCCTACCCTTATACTGACCCATACCACCACACCTGTGCTTAACCCTACCCTTATACTGACCCATACCACCACACCTGTCCCTAACCCTACCCTTAAACTGACCCATACCACCACACCTGTCCCTAACCCTACCCTTAAACTTACCCATACCACCACACCTGTCCCTAACCCTACCCTTATACTTACCCATACCACCACACCTGTCCCTAACCCTACCCTTAAACTGACCCATACCACCACACCTGTCCCTAACCCTACCCTTAAACTGACCCATACCACCACACCTGTCCCTAACCCTACCCTTAAACTTACCCATACCACCACACCTGTCCCTAACCCTACCCTTATACTGACCCATACCACCACTCCTGTCCCTAACTTTACCCTTAAACTGACCCATACCACCACACCTGTCCCCAACCCTACCCTTATACTTACCCATACCACCACACCTGTCCCTAACCCTACCCTTAAACTGACCCATACCACCACACCTGTCCCTAACTTTACCCTTAAACTGACCCATACCACCACACCTGTCCCTAACCCTACCCTTATACTTACCCATACCACCACACCTGTCCCTAACCCTACCCTTAAACTGACCCATACCACCACACCTGTCCCTAACCCTACCCTTAAACTGACCCATACCACCACACCTGTCCCTAACCCTACCCTTAAACTGACCCATACCACCACACCTGTCCCTAACCCTACCCTTAAACTTACCCATACCACCACACCTGTCCCTAACCCTACCCTTATACTTACCCATACCACCACACCTGTCCATAACCCTACCCTTATACTTACCCATACCACCACACCTGTCCCTAACCCTACCCTTAAACTTACCCATACCACCACACCTGTCCCTAACCCTACCCTTATACTTACCCATACCACCACACCTGTCCCTAACCCTACCCTTAAA
This sequence comes from Romanogobio albipinnatus, assembly GCA_023566225.1. Classification (NCBI taxonomy): domain Eukaryota; kingdom Metazoa; phylum Chordata; class Actinopteri; order Cypriniformes; family Gobionidae; genus Romanogobio; species Romanogobio albipinnatus. Next base: position 7,571,338 of record CM042239.1, read on the forward strand.
CTGACCCATACCACCACACCTGTCCCTAACTTTACCCTTAAACTGACCCATACACCACACCTGTCCCTAACCCTACCCTTAAACTGACCCATACCACCACACCTGTCCCTAACCCTACCCTTAAACTTACCCATACCACCACACCTGTCCCTAACCCTTATACTTACCCATACCACCACACCTGTCCCTAACCCTACCCTTAAACTTACCCATACCACCACACCTGTCCCTAACCCTACCCTTAAACTGACCCATACCACCACACCTGTCCCTAACTTTACCCTTAAACTGACCCATACCACCACACCTGTCCCTAACCCTACCCTTTAACTGACCCATACCACCACACCTGTCCCTAACTTTACCCTTAAACTGACCCATACCACCACACCTGTCCCTAACCCTACCCCTAAACTGACCCATACCACCACACCTGTCCCTAACCCTACCCTTAAACTGACCCATACCACCACACCTGTCCCTAACTTTACCCTTAAACTGACCCTTACCACCACACCTGTCCCTAACCCTACCCTTAAACTGACCCATACCACCACACCTGTCCCTAACCCTACCCTTAAACTGACCCATACCACCACACCTGTCCCTAACCCTACTCTTAAACTGACCCATACCACCACACCTGTCCCTAACCCTACCCTTAAACAGGTCTCGATGATAAGCGCGTGTGATAATCATCCCGGTGTGCACAGAACTTTTAGATTACATTTTTCATTTAATGTATTTGTTTCAGTTAATTTTCTTTTTTTCATGTGTTTATTTTTTTGTTAATGATTTTGCTGCGCTGCTTCCAGGAAACATGTTTTATCTGGTCATGCCCAAAGAGCCGTTGGGCGCTCTGACGGACGAGAGCAGCACAGACGAGCTCAGAGACTCAGAGAACAGCCGTCACACACAGAGCAGCGTCTTTTCATCGCCCTTCATCATCGAGGAAGAGGAGCAAGAGACGCCCTGCCTCTCTCCAGCGGACCAGTCACTGACTGGGCTCGGCCAATCACAAACCAGCGTCCAGCGGCACGTGATCAAGAACGTAGACGAGATCTTCAACACCATGGAGGAGCTGATGAGGAAACTGCAGCACCTGAGGGTAAAACACACACTCACACACACCTGGCTTCCATGTTTTATAGGGACTCTCCATAGACGTAATGGTTTTTTACTGTACAAACTATATATTCTCTCCCCTTACACTAAACCTACCCATCACACACACACACTAACCCTACCTCTAAACCTGCCCATCACACACACTAACCCTACCCCTAAACAAAACTACAGGCATTTTTATATTTTCAAAAAACATAATTTAGTCTGATTTATAAGCTGTTAGGAAAGCTAATATCCTCACAAGGACAAGGATTTCAGATATTGTCATCTTCTTGGGGATGTTTTGTCCTCATAATGTAGGGTTTACCAGAGACACTCTCTCACACACACACACACATTACAAACATATCCATGCATGTTCAGGGGTCCGTTCTTCGTACCTCTCTTAATACATCTGAGATGATTTGACAGATCCCAGATCTTCTAATCGTGATTACTGATCTCTGGCTAATTTTGGTTCTTCAAACTAATTTGTGGATTGGATTAAAATATCTGGATTCATTGTCTGAGATCACTGCGGGCAGACGCATCGACACTCAAAACCATAATCAGCAATGCAGCGATTGGCTGGCAGCAAGATAGCAACGTAATGTCATCCTAAAATTAAAAAAGCAATGCAGCGATTGGCTGGAGGCAAGACAGCAACGTGATGACATCATATAATTAAAAAAGCAATGCAGCGATTGGCTGGAGGCAAGACAGCAACGTAATGACATCATAAAATTAAAAAAGAAATGCAGCGATTGGCTGGAGGCAAGACAGCAACGTAATGACATCATATAATTAAAAAAGCAATGCAGCGATTGGCTGGAGGCAAGACAGCAACGTAATGACATCATATAATTAAAAAAGCAATGCAGCGATTGGCTGGAGGCAAGACAGCAACGTAATGACATCATATAATTAAAAAAGCAATGCAGCGATTGGCTGGAGGCAAGACCGCAACGTAATGACATCATAAAATTAAAAAAGCAATGCAGCGATTGGCTGGAGGCAAGACAGCAACGTAATGACATCATATAATTAAAAAAGCAATGCAGCGATTGGCTGGAGGCAAGACCGCAACGTAATGACATCATAAAATTAAAAAAGCAATGCAGCGATTGGCTGGTGGCAAGACAGCAACGTAATGACATCATATAATTAAAAAAGCAATGCAGCGATTGGCTGGAGGCAAGACAGCAACGTAATGACATCATATAATTAAAAAAGCAATGCAGCGATTGGCTGGAGGCAAGACAGCAACGTAATGACATCATAAAATTAAAAAAGCAATGCAGCGATTGGCTGGTGGCAAGACAGCAACGTAATGACTTCATATAATTAAAAAAGCAATGCAGCGATTGGCTGGAGGCAAGACAGCAACGTAATGACTTCATATAATTAAAAAAGCAATGCAGCGATTGGCTGGAGGCAAGACAGCAACGTAATGACATCATATAATTAAAAAGGCAAAGCAGCGATTGGCTGGAGGCAAGACAGCAACGTAATGACATCATATAATTAAAAAGGCAAAGCAGCGATTGGCTGGTGGCAAGACAGCAACGTAATGACTTCATATAATTAAAAAAGCAATGCAGCGATTGGCTGGAGGCAAGACAGCAACGTAATGACATCATATAATTAAAAAGGCAAAGCAGCGATTGGCTGGAGGCAAGACAGCAACGTAATGACATCATATAATTAAAAAAGCAAAGCAGCGATTGGCTGGAGGCAAGACAGCAACGTAATGACATCATATAATTAAAAAAGCAATGCAGCGATTGGCTGGAGGCAAGACAGCAACGTAATGACATCATATAATTAAAAAAGCAATGCAGCGATTGGCTGGAGGCAAGACAGCAACGTAATGACATCATATAATTAAAAAAGCAATGCAGCGATTGGCTGGAGGCAAGACAGCAACGTAATGACATCATATAATTAAAAAAGCAATGCAGCGATTGGCTGGAGGCAAGACAGCAACGTAATGACATCATATAATTAAAAAAGCAATGCAGCGATTGGCTGGAGGCAAGACAGCAACGTAATGACATCATATAATTAAAAAAGCAATGCAGCGATTGGCTGGAGGCAAGACAGCAACGTAATGACATCATATTATTAAAAAAGCAATGCAGCGATTGGCTGGTGGCAAGACAGCAACGTAATGACATCATATAATTAAAAAAGCAATGCAGCGATTGGCTGGAGGCAAGACAGCAACGTAATGACATCATATAATTAAAAAAGCAATGCAGCGATTGGCTGGAGGCAAGACAGCAACGTAATGACATCATATAATTAAAAAAGCAATGCAGCGATTGGCTGGTGGCAAGACAGCAACGTAATGACATCATATAATTAAAAAAGCAATGCAGCGATTGGCTGGAGGCAAGACAGCAACGTAATGACATCATATAATTAAAAAAGCAATGCAGCGATTGGCTGGAGGCAAGACAGCAACGTAATGACATCATAAAATTAAAAAAGCAATGCAGCGATTGGCTGGAGGCAAGACAGCAACGTAATGACATCATAAAATTAAAAAAGCAATGCAGCGATTGGCTGGAGGCAAGACAGCAACGTAATGACATCATATAATTAAAAAAGCAATGCAGCGATTGGCTGGAGGCAAGACAGCAATGTAATGACATCATATAATTAAAAAAGCCACCTGGCAAAAAACTTGACAAAATAAAAATAAAAAACACAAATTTCTGGACCTTTATAAGGAAACAGCCAAATGACCAAACCAACATAAAAGTTATAATAGATAAATTAAATGTGCACCGTTTAAAAAAATAAAAAAATAACATTTTTATTTTAGTTAGTTAGTTAGTTAGTTAGTTAGTTAGTTAGTTAGTTAGTTAGTTAGTTAGTTAGTTAGTTAGTTAGTTAGTTAGTTAGTTAGTTAGTTAGTTAGTTAGTTAGTTAGTTAGTTAGTTAGTTAGTTAGTTAGTTAGTTTTGTGGCTAAATGTGACATGACATGTTGTGTGACATGAAATGTGCTAAAAGAGTATTATTATAATATTATTTGTTATACATCTTTTAATATATGCTGATTTAATATAAATAAATTAAAAAATAAATCGGAAAAACTATCAATGTGCAAAAAGATGTCAGTGGCCTATATATTAATTAATTAATTTTTATTTATATATATTATGACGTGTGTGTTTTGTGCGATTCACCCTGGTATGGTTTGTTGTTGTAAAGCGTAAATCTTGGCGTGTCTCTTCTCCTGTTGTTTTAGGACATTGAAGCGGATCACTACAAACTCCTGAAAAAATTGAGAAAACCACTTACTGTCGAGAAAACCTCAAGCGATCTCATCTGCAAGTCTCCCTCAGCGGCCCGAATGCCATCGCTGGACCGAGGAGCAGGAGACGGTGAGGACATTTCAGCCCCAAAAACGGCTCATAATAGAAGTTCTGTGCGTGTGTGTGAGAGTGAGAGTGAGTGAGTGATATTGACGTGTGTGTCTGCTCTCTCAGGGAAGGAGGGCGTCTCGACAGAACCAGCTCAGCCTGTACTCCAGTCCACTGGCTTCTGACGGTTTACACTGGACCTCCATCTTGCACGCACAGACTCACGCAAACACACTCTATGATGTAGCCCCTTTCCCAGCATGCCTTGTGCCTAGAAGCACCATCCAGGTTGAATTATGTGTTGTTTGTGTCAATTTGAGACTGGGACGGACGACCCTTCGGCCCGCACCGAGAGAGAAAGGATGTGGAAGTGGCGATTCGAGTAGCAGAAAATGAAATGTCTTCGGTTGATGGGAGAACAGGAAGTGATGCGTGAAGAACAGGAAGTGATGCGTGAAGAACAGAAAGTGATGCGTGAATAACAGGATGTGGTGCGGCCGAAGACATGACTCTGTCCTCTGAAGGAAACCCCAGCACTTTACCTGCTGTACGTCTGTTTCACCTCCGTCAGGAAACTCGCGCAACGTTTTCCGCCGTTCTCGGATGGGCGGCGCCGGCGAGGTGTTTTTGCACTGGGACCCCGGTGGACACACACACACGGGGCGAATGAGGACGTCTCACCAATATACCGCAGTCTGTTGATATCGTAGCTTGTGTGTGATGACGTAACACTACGCGAAAGAAGGAAAACGACAAACGGTGAAGGTTTTATTTGACTTTTTTGTGTGCTATGGAAGAAATAACGCATTCCAACGCACAACACTATCGACTGGATAAAAAAAGGGCGTGTTTATGAACTCTGACATCATGTCTTGTGACGTATTTGTATTCCGTGTAAATACTGTGAACGTTTGTCCCTCGTCGTTCGCTCGAAACACAAATGAAGGGATTGGCTAATGAATAAAACTACGCAAGCGTCTTTACACGTGTGTAACTCTAATCTGCCAGCGGAGGAGCGCGCCCTCGCCTCCTCTTATGATTTCCTTTTATTTTAATAATTGTTTATGTGCGACTGCAGGACGTTTCCAGCGTGGGTGGCGTGTCTCTCTCCATCGCTCACTCACACTCGTCTGCAGTTTGAAGGAAGCGCTCGTGCGATCTACTGTACGCCGACGTTCGCTGAAGTCATTCACACACTCATGTAATATAGTTGACGGCCTGTTTTATATGTTGGTTTCCTGTAAAGCTCTAGTCGTTTCTTTAATTTTATTTTTGTAGATATGACAAACAAAGGATGTGTAAATTATTTTCTCTCCCTCTTTTTGAAAACGGCGAGATTGTTAGATGCACAGAAGGAAAATGAAAACTCATGTTAAAAAACAACTCATTTGTTTTGTGAAATTAAACATGTTTAAAACGAGAACGGTGCAGTGTGTTATTGGTGGGGAATGTGACGGATGAGAAGCGTCTGTGAGTCAGCGTCTGGAGTTATATCATTTCATATTTTACTTCTGCACAATTATATGGATTGAGAACTATTTTTGGTGTTTCGGATACATTTTTTAATTGAGTTAAGCATGGGAAAATACACGTGTGTGTGTGTGTGTGCAGTGGTGTACTGTAATGAAGTAATAATCTGTACTTTACTTGAGTTTTTATATTTCTGTCAGTTTTTACTTTTACTCCGATACATTTCCCCCCATGGCATGAAAATGTCATTTTATGAGGTTTTTTAGCATTAATATGAGTTCCCCTAGCCTGTATATGGTCCCCAAGTGGCTAAACATTTTGATGGGTGTAAACCGAGTTCTGGCTGTCTTTCTCTGCCTTTGAGAAAATGAGAGCTCAGACGAGCTGATCTGGAATTTTCCTGTTATGACATCATACCAGGAGAGGTTACCTCCCCTTTCTCTGCATTCGGAGAAAATGGATTCAGTTTATGACTTTACGATATGGATTCGACAGCACCGCAACAAACAGTGAGTAACAGTGTTCATTAATGCCTGATCTGTGATCAGTGATTTCTGTGTAGCTAATCATTCAAGTTCACTCAGACTTTCTTTCTAGATCGTTTAATGATCGCTGTCTTGATGCCCTTAAGCGTAATGCATCAGGGAATCAAGCCAGTGACTAAAACCATCGTTTCTGTTAATAGCATGAAACAAATCCGTTATTTAAGTGATTAAACTACAGAGAACGATCAGAGAACACTCTTTATAATGTTCAGATCTGTTCAGACACTAACATTTTTCAACTAAACATCGAAATTAATCTAATTATTAAACTAAATTAACCATATAAACTAAATTACTGATCTAATTATTGATCTAAAGCCCACACTGTCACCGTATGGAAATTGAAATGAACTGATGACATCAAATGGCTATACAGCTTAATAAAATTATGCTGCATTATTTTCCTGTTTAACACTGTAAAGCTGCTTTGAAACAATCTGCATTGTTAAAAGCGCTATATAAATAAAGTTGACTTGACTTGTCAATCACACGTCGCGAGTGTATCTGCACACTTGCCCAAACTGCCGTTATAATGAATGACGCTGTTATACTGCACAGCGAAGCTCTTACTGTATTCATGTCGATGTCGTGTTTGCTGTTAGTTGTGGTCGTCAAAGCATTTTGTGAGAGAAAACTCATTTCAATGACGAGATCACTGCATTCATGCGATCAACAGATCTGTCTACTCAATGCTCATCACTGCAGCCTTTCATGTTATAGGAATAGATCATAAAATAATTCTTTAATCCACACTTTGACGATTCGTTAATCTCGACGGCTGTAATGGTACATTACATGTGTTACAAAGTTCGTAGAATAAGGTGGAAGAAGACAAAGTCGACGTGACTGGGACTGTTTCTTCAGAACTCTCAGCTACCAATTAGCTCGCGCTAACAGCACAGCGCTCTCAACAACTCAGTACAATAAAACTTCCTCCAGCTCTCCGGGGTTCATGAGTGTCAGATGTGAAATGGTGGTCCAGTGGGTTAAACCATGGAACTGATATACAGAAGGTTGCTGGTTCGATCCCAGCGGTCACCACCAGTGTGTTCTTGAGCAAGGCTCTTTACTCCATGTTGCTCCAGGGGGATTGTCCCTGTAATAAGGGCACTGTAAGTCTGCAAGTTTGCCAAATGCATAAATGTAAATGTGTCAGTCTCTCTCTCATGCATGCAGTGCCTCGCCACGCCCCCTCCGCAACATAATCTAACACTCATTTCAAATGCAAAGATATCAGCCAATCACAACAGTGGGCGTTTTCACTGAAGTCTCACATCAGACCCTTGAAACAGGGCATTCAGCCAGAGGGGTAATAACAGTATAGAAAAAAATCCTTTCATTTCTAAATTGACATTTTTTTAATGTAAAAATCATACTAATGATATAAGTACACCTCAGGAAACATTATAAAATAATAGAAAAATGCCATGCCATGGGACCTTTAATAAAGTCGGAAGAACACAGACTGCAAGCAAGCAAGTGCTCGACAACCGCAGTTGATTTCATTTTCCGGGATGTGTCCGTGGCTGAAGCGGCTGAGAAGTGTCCTCTGTCATTATACAGCACGAGAGCGACCTCTAGAGGCCAAAGTAGTAATCACTGATGCCTCGTGGAGTTTGTTTTGACACCTGACGTGAGGCTACACAGAGCGGGACACTTCAAAAACATTTAAAACTTATACAGTACGCCATATTACATGTTTTCATATCACTATAAAGTCATTAGTTTGTTGACTAAATGCTGCATTAGTGGAGAACAGCCGTGTGTTTGCCGTCTGGGTTGAGAGGACACTAACATTAGTAGTACTTTCAAGTACTTCATCCACCACTGCGTGTGTGTAACACTCTCACAGACACACAAACAAATGATTTACCATCACAGAGAGGCAGAAAATCCCTCCAAAACATTCACCGTTCCCTGCTGGTGGAACGATCTTCCCACCTCCATCCGAATTGCAGAATCACTGACAACATTCGTAGTCCTTCAGGCACTTTCTGTGTTTCGCTGCCTCCTCATGACCAATCGCTTCCTGTACTCCTCAGTTGTAAGTCGCTTTGGATAAAAGCGTCTGCTAAATGCATTAATGTAAATGTTAGCTTTTAGAGTTTTTCTCTTTTAAAGGGAAAAAAGTTTTTCTCTTTTTCTCTCATAACACACAGTTTCTGCCAGTCTCGTGTTAATCTTGAGTATCTATAGAGTAGTGTTGATCCTTCATATCTCTAACTCAATTAACTACACATTGGTGTTGTTCACATTATATGCACTTATGCGTCGATTGCCAACAAAACACACACATTTGATCAGTTTCACTCATGACCGGGAACAAACACACACACTTGCAGAACTCCGGAAACACAAACTGCATCCACTGTTCCCTTAACGCTGGGTTATTTGTGAAGCTGAACAAGGTGACACATACACACACACACACACACACACACACTTCTTTAGTGATGTTGTTGATCTCGTGTCTAAAAACACAACGCCCGTAACCCGAACGAAGCTCGATGATGGACACACTCTTGCGTGGGTGGTGTGTGTAAATAAGTCAGAATGCATGAAAGAGCAATAAACCCCCCCCAACAATCATATTTTGTTAAAAAGCCTGTGACAACTCACCCCTTTACCATATATGTTTACATTGGGTGTTTTTCTTCACTGCTGGAAATGCTCAGCAGGTTTTTGGAGTCACAGAGCATGTGTTAATACAGAAATTGACTTTTAAAATCGACTTGATATTGAAAATTATTGTAGATAAATATTCACTTGAGCAAAAAGTAACAGTTCTATTGTTTCATAGTTTAAAACCTTTAATTTCAAACAAATGCAACTTAATAACAATATATCTCTAAATAACATTATATGTAAGACACTCATCATACAGTGAGATTTATGTGGAAACAACAACAGGAAAAGCACTAAAGAACATTAGATCATTTAGTCAAACATGCTTTATGTGCAGTGTTTTCCCAGGGCAGATTATTTCAGTGTTTGTAATAGTTTAATGTCTGATTGTCCACATCAGTTCATGATGTATGGCTTCAATATAACAAATCAAGCAATTGAGATGTGCATTTTAATAACACAATTCATACTTTTTTATATTTACTATACAGAAAAAGTCATATACTGTATTTTAATGTTCCAAAATGTATCAATATACAATAAATGAGGCAAAATATGATATAAACCTGCACATCAGAAATGAGCAGAACAAACATTTAAATAACAAGTGGTAAAACTGACAAGATCCAAACTGCAAATCCATATGTACATATACACACACATTACCATGCATCAAAAAATCAAAATATAAAAGAACATTTAAAAGATATAAAAAAATATAATCTTATTTAAAAAGCAAAATAGTTCCAAAATTTAGGCTATTCCTGCAGTTTTAAAATAATAATAAATAAATATGTTCCGAAAAGTCGGTAATTCATGCATTTTCAAATAAATACATTAATAATAATAATAATAATAATAATACGTTCCAAACATGGTCATTCCTGCAGTTTCAAATAAATACATTAATAATAATAATAATATGTTTCAAAACAGTAGGTAATTCATGCAGTTTTAAAGAATTATAATTATAATAATAATGAAAAAATACAAATAATAATATGTTCTGAAAAGTAGGTAATTCCTGCAGTTTCATAATAATAATAATAATAATACTTGGCCATTCCTGCCGTTATATATATATATATATATATATATATATATATATATATATATATATATATATATATATATATATACAGGGAGTGCAGAATTATTAGGCAAATGAGTATTTTGACCACATCATCCTCGTTATGCATGTTGTCTTACTCCAAGCTGTATAGGCTGGAAAGCCTACTACCAATTAAGCATATTAGGTGATGTGCATCTCTGTAATGAGAAGGGGTGTGGTCTAATGACATCAACACCCTATATCAGGTGTGCATAATTATAAGGCAACTTCCTTTCCTTTGGCAAAATGGGTCAAAAGAAGGACTTGACAGGCTCAGAAAAGTCAAAAATAGTGAGATATATTGCAGAGGGATGCAGCAGTCTTAAAATAGCCAAGCTTCTGAAGCGTGATCATCGAACAATCAAGCGTTTCATTCAAAATAGTCAACAGGGTCGCAAGAAGCGTGTGGAAAAACCAAGGCGCAAAATAACTGCCCGTGAACTGAGAAAAGTCAAGCGTGCAGCTGCCAAGATGCCACTTGCCACCAGTTTGGCCATATTTCAGAGCTGCAACATCACTGGAGTGCCCAAAAGCACAAGGTGTGCAATACTCAGAGACATGGCCAAGGTAAGAAAGGCAGAAAGTCGACCACCACTGAACAAGACACACAAGCTGAAACGTCAAGACTGGGCCAAGAAATATCTCAAGACTGATTTTTCTAAGGTTTTATGGACTGATGAAATGAGAGTGAGTCTTGATGGGCCAGATGGATGGGCCCGTGGCTGGATTGGTAAAGGGCAGAGAGCTCCAGTCCGACTCAGACGCCAGCAAGGTGGAGGTGGAGTACTGGTTTGGGCTGGTATCATCAAAGATGAGCTTGTGGGGCCTTTTCAGGTTGAGGATGGAGTCAAGCTCAACTCCCAGTCCTACTGCCAGTTTCTGGAAGACACCTTCTTCAAGCAGTGGTACAGGAAGTAGTCTGCATCCTTCAAGAAAAACATGATTTTCATGCAGGACAATGCTCCATCACACGCGTCCAAGTACTCCACAGCGTGGCTGGCAAGAAAGGGTATAAAAGAAGAAAATCTAATGATATGGCCTCCTTGTTCACCTGATCTGAACCCCATTGAGAACCTGTGGTCCATCATCAAATGTGCGATTTACAAGGAGGGAAAACAGTACACCTCTCTGAACAGTGTCTGGGAGGCTGTGGTTGCTGCTGCACGCAATGTTGATGGTGAACAGATCAAAACACTGACAGAATCCATGGATGGCAGGCTTTTGAGTGTCCTTGCAAAGAAAGGTGGCTATATTGGTCACTGATTTGTTTTTGTTTGGTTTTTGAATGTCAGAAATGTATATTTGTGAATGTTGAGATGTTATATTGGTTTCACTGGTAAAAATAAATAATTGAAATGGGTATAAATTTGTTTTTTGTTAAGTTGCCTAATAATTATGCACAGTAATAGTCACCTGCACACACAGATATCCCCCTAAAATAGCTAAAACTAAAAACCACTTCCAAAAATATTCAGCTTTGATATTAATGAGTTTTTTGTGTTCATTGAGAACATGGTTGTTGTTTAATTATTAATGTTGTAAAATTAATCCTCAAAAATACAACTTGCCTAATAATTCTGCAATCCCTGTATACACTCACCTAAAGGATTATTAGGAACACCATACTAATACTGTGTTTGACCCCCTTTCGCCTTCAGAACTAATTCTACGTGGCATTGATTCAACAAGGTGCTGAAAGCATTCTTTAGAAATGTTGGCCCATATTGATAGGATAGCATCTTGCAGTTGATGGAGATTTGTGGGATGCACATCCAGGGCACGAGGCTCCCGTTCCACCACATCCCAAAGATGCTCTATTGGGTTGAGATCTGGTGACTGTGGGGGCCATTTTAGTCCAGTGAACTCATTGTCATGTTCAAGAAACCAATTTGAAATGATTCGAGCTTTGTGACATGGAGCATTATCCTGCTGGAAGTAGCCATCAGAGGATGGGTACATGGTGGTCATAAAGGGATGGACATGGTCAGAAACAATGCTCAGGTAGGCCGTGGCATTTAAACGATGCCCAATTGGCACTAAGGGGCCTAAAGTGTGCCAAGAAAACATCCCCCACACCATTACACCACCACCACCAGCCTGCACAGTGGTAACAAGGCATGATGGATCCATGTTCTCATTCTGTTTACGCCAAATTCTGACTCTACCATCTGAATGTCTCAACAGAAATCCAGACTCATCAGACCAGGAAACATTTTTCCAGTCTTCAACTGTCCAATTTTGGTGAGCTTGTGCAAATTGTAGCCTCTTTTTCCTATTTGTAGTGGAGATGAGTGGTACCCGGTGGGGTCTTCTGCTGTTGTAGCCCATCCGCCTCAAGGTTGTGCGTGTTGTGGCTTCACAAATGCTTTGCTGCATACCTCGGTTGTAACGAGTGGTTATTTCAGTCAAAGTTGCTCTTCTATCAGCTTGAATCAGTCGGCCCATTCTCCTCTGACCTCTAGCATCAACAAGGCATTTTGGCCCACAGGACTGCCGCATACTGGATATTTTTCCTTTTTCAGACCATCCTTTGTGAACCCTAGAAATGGTTGTGCGTGAAAATCCCAGTAACTGAGCAGATTGTGAAATACTCAGATCGGCCCGTCTGGCACCAACAACCATGCCACGCTCAAAATTGCTTAAATCACCTTTCTTTCCCATTCCGACATTCAGTGTGGAGTTCAGGAGATTGTCTTGACCAGCACCACACCCCTAAATGCATTGAAGCAACTGCCATGTGATTGGTTGATTAGATAATTGCATTAATGAGAAATTGAACAGGTGTTCCTAATAATCCTTTAGGTCAGTGTATATATACAGCTCTGGGAAAAATTAAGAGACCACTTAACATTGAGAAATCATATAAGGCTAAGAATATATACATGTATATATATTCTTAACATTGATTTCTCAATGTTAAGTGAATTTTTTATATATATATATATATATATATATATATATATATATATATATATATATATATATATATATATATATATATATATATATATATATATATATATATATATATATATATAAAATAAACATGTATGTTCCAAGCATGCGGTGTAATGGCCTCCCCATGTGTGTGTGTGTGTGTGTGTGTGTGAGGGCGGAGCAGGAACGTGGGGGAGGTCGGGTCAGTCGGCCGTCCGTTCGGGGCGTGTATCAGCTCAGGTTTGAATGGAGACGGAAATATGTGAGTTTCTGTGAAGGAAAAACACACACACACACACACACGGACGCGAAGTAGAGCCGCGGGCCAGAGCACAATTCACATTCACTGATCCGGGGCTCTACAACAGCAAGAGGAGGGTTTACTCATCTGAAAACTGTGAGTTTATCAAGAAAACAGGATCTATTCCCCCTTTTGTGTCGTGTGGATTATTGTTCTGGTTGCTGCATGCATTACTGGGATGCAGAGGCTCAATGTTACTTCCGTTTTGAAACATTAGTATCTCATTCGGATGGTTTTCCACCAGGTCAGTGTGTTATATTCAGTCTGGTGTTGCATGGTACATATAAAGTTAAACAGCTGGCCGTGAATCTGTGTGGACTTTGCAGTTACACACGGAAAGATTCGCTTTCATTGTTTTCTGTGAACTGGGCGTTTGGATGCGGGTTTGTTTCAGAGCTTCTTTCGGACTCTTTGTGTTCAGATCCACAAAGAAAAGGTACAATATATGTATACTATATTATAGCCCAGGACGTTTTATGTCTGCAATCTGTTTGTAAGCACAATTAACAGTTTTAAATTGAAAGAAAGTGTTTGTTTTGCTCTTTGGTCGTATCTCGATAAAGTGGTATTTAGCGCAATGATTCATTTTTAGCGGCGAATCGATTCGTTTCATAAACCGTTTGAGTCACCCTCCCAGAAGCTTTGTATCTCTTACTTTTTTGTTGACCTAGTATTTAACGCTTTTTTTAATTGTTATTTTGACATGTTTTTGTGTTTGTGATTCCAACATGTCACCCGCCTTACAAAAATGTAGTGAATCGGTAGCGAATCGGTTCGACTGAATGATTGAAATGATCCGGTTCAATAGAACGATTCGCTATTCAAAAGAATCGAGCATCGCTAGTGCTACTTATTCACGGGATGTTGTTACATTTAGTGCGCATTTTAAGACCATGCAAGTAATGTGAAAGTGATATAAAACATCTCCACAACCCATAAATGTAACTTTGAGAAATATTAATTTATTTTTAATTGTCTGCGTTTTCATCGAAACCGAACTCTAAATGCACTCTTTTTGTGTTTGAGCTTGATTTCAACCTTAAATGTGTATAAATCAAACGATTTTTCATTTCATAGACGTTTTAAAAGTGATTCGTCACTATTTGTATTTAGCTCTCAATCAAAACCTCATCTAATGCTCGTACTAGATACCATTTTATCTGGGTTTTTGTTGTATACACTTTACATGCATTCAGAACGTATACAAAAATCCATATATTTTGTCTGAATTGTGGTTGTATTTAGGTGACTGTGTCCCGTCGAGATGAAGGCCCGAAAGCCTCGGACTCTCGTAGGCGCGGCCGGCGTAGGTGTCGCTCATGTCACGCCGCGGTGATAGACGCCGCCAGTCCGAGGCTTTGAGGCCCGTGCGGTGCGATGAGCTCAGATGTCTCCTGTGTCGTCTCCTAGGAGACTGTAACTGGAGAACGCGATTACAACACTCAATAGACGCTCATTTACAAACATTTTGACGTTACAATATGTTTTTAATCCTTCATAAACGAAAGTGCAGTGTAGTTGATATATTGTGCTTCATTAAGTGCCTGTGATGTGTCTTGTGACACTTGTCTTGAGCATGTGTGTTTGTTCAACTGTGTTGTTGTTTAAGTAGGTCAGATGAGACCTGGAATAATGAGTAACTGTATATCCAGGCAGAATACACACCTGGGACCGGTGTCTTCGTTCATAAATCACAGCTGCCACGCCTAACCTTCACACACATTTCTGCAGCTGCTGAACGCATCCGCACAGAATACCAGATGAACTTCTGGGGCTTACAGTAAAACCTAGCTGTGCTGTCCTGGATTCACGTTCAGTTGCTATCTTGTAGGATGTAGACGCTTATGTTGGTAGCATGGACTAATTGAGATCTTGTAGCTGTGCAGATTAATTTTAGTTATCGTTGTCAGGTATCGATCTTTATTTCTGTGTATTATATTGCTGCGGCGTCCACTATCTCTCTTAAAACTGGGTTATTTGCTATCTTGTCCATCCTATTAGCTATTGGACGTGACATAAAAATGATCAGTCGGCATTGATATAGCGTATATGTTTTTGTTTCTTGTACTATCACACCTGTAGCTGAAGCGTTTACGAGCAGTTCCCACATAAACACGAAAGTGTTGGCAGCTGTGTCCCAGGTGTGGTCACATTAGCCAAATTTAACGAGCAAAAATGCTCCATTGTCTATAGCACATCTCACACACAAGTCACTTTCAGACCGTCCAGCTTTCTTTTTGGTGAATTCCCCAAGCCAACTTGAACTGTTGAGCTTGAAATCTGCGTGGGCATCTTTCGCCCTCACGTGATAATCATGTGGATTCCGACTGAAAAGATCGGTGGGGGAAAATGTGCTGAACGGCTGTAAATGTGACCCAAAAATATGAATTCCTCCCCTTCATTCCAAATCCGTAAGGCCTTCGTTCGTCTTCAGAACACAAATGAAGATATTTTTGATGAAATCCGAGAGCTTTGACCCTTGAGAGCCACACAACTACCACTTGCAAGCCATAGAAAGTTAGTAAAGATGTGACTCTAGTGGTTTAACCTCAGTTTTATGAAGCTTTTACAAAATATTAATCTCCAACGCACATTCACGAGAGCACCACGACGCATGAGTGTTGTTGATGTTGCCCGAGAGCAGACGTTTCATGAACGGGCGTCACAGATTAGGCCTAATATTTTGTAAATAAAGTGGTAAATGTATGGTTTATTTGCGCAAATAAAGCACTTGTGTCACTTCATAAAACTGAGACTAAACTACTGGAGTCACATGATTACTTTAATGGTGTCTTCACTACCTTTCTGGACCTTGAAATGTTGTATGTTGAAGATGCGTAGCTGTAAATGAAGATTTCATCAGAGATCTTCATTTGTGTTCAGAAGATGAACGAAAGTCTTATGTGGCGTTCACACCGAACGCGATTCGCACGAAGGTGGACGTTTGAACATTTTGAGTTTACTCGTTTCATTCGCGCGTGACAACTACACAACACACGTGAATTCGCGTCATGGGAGGGGCTTCTATATGAGCCAGCTCGTCTCGGTCACTTGACGTCTTTTTTGTAAAAAATACTACTATTAATGTGTGACAAAACGTAGTTTAAAGACTTTTTCAGGCGATAATATAGTTGTTTAAAGCTCAAATCTGTGGTTAATTTATAAAAAGAGTGCCTATTTGAGCATTTTATCTGGCGTTTTCGGAGTTGTGAGATCCAGGCGATCAGTGACATTCTGCGCTCGTTTACCCGGGGAGACCCGCCTTTCCTCGGCTAGTCCTTCTCACATTTGCCGCTGGCGCTGGCTCTTTTTTTCTGCTCCATTCTCGTTGTGAAATGGCTGACATAGATTTTGTTGAGAGGGTAGCTGACTGTCCGGCCTCCTCACTCACTTTCTTCCAAGCAAGATCCTTTTTATTCCTGTTCCTGTAGTGATAGGATGATGTATCATACAGCTCCGGGTCTCCACATACGGCCACGATTATCTTGTCCTCCATTGTTGTTGGGATTTCTGCCTCCGCTTGTAAATGCGTCACTACTAGAGCAAGCTCGTGATTGGTTAACACAGCGCGAAATATCCGCCAAAGTTCAGATTTTTCAACTTGAGCGATTCGCGTGAATCGCACGTTCAAAACGCCCAATTCGCCTCAATCGCGCCGCATAATGCCATTTCGTGTCTCTGCATTGACTTAACATGTAAATCACTCGCGCGAATCGCGTCCGGTGTGAACGCACCATTACGGGTTTGGATGGGTAGTTAATTTTCATTTTTGGGTGTACTGTCCCTTTAATGTGGCGTTCACACCGGACGCGATTGACGCGAATAAATCGTGCTATTCGCGCGAAGGTGGACGCTTGAACATTTTGAGTTTACTCGCTTCATTCGTGCGTGACATTCACTGCACAACAGACGTGAATTCGCGTCATGGGCGGGACTTCTGCCAGCCGGCTCGTCTCGTTGAGACATGGCTGACATGGGTCCTTTTTTTTGTTAAAATCTACTGTTAATGTGTGACAACGTAGTTTTAAGACTTTTTCAGTCGATAATGTAGTTGTTTAAAGCTCAAATCTGTGGTTTATTTGAACATTTTATCTGGCGTTTTCGGAGTTGAGCTCCAGCGGATCAGCGGCGCTCGTCAACGCCGGTGAGAGCAGCCTTTCCTCGGCCAGTCCTTCTGACGTCTGCCGCTGGCTCTGATGTCTCTGTGGTGTGTCTCGAGCTATAATTCGTCCTGTAACGGGCGATCTTTGCTCTTATGGATCTATAATTTGTTCCCTGGCAAATCGTTTAGGCTGAGGGCAAAGTGAAGTTTCATTACTTTTTTTTTTTTAGGCTATAACTGTATGTTACCGTTGTAGCCGACTAGCACTGACTTTGAATGTTTGACTGAATTGTTTGCTTTATTTCATGTAGAGCTTATTATCCCTTTTACTTATACTTTTGTATTATTGATCAAACATAAACTTGCATTTAACAAAAAGAGACTGGGTTGTGTTTCATGTCATTTAATGTTATCACAGTGATAATCATATTGTCTGAACCAGAAATTAATATACAGATTTTCTCCTCATTGCTGTCACTACTAGAGCAAGCTCCTGATTGGTTAACGCGTCGCGAATATCCGCCAAAGTTCAGATTTTTCAACTTGAGCGATTCAAAACGCTCAATTCGCGCCGCAGAATGCCATTTCGCGTCTCTGCATTGACTTAACATGTAAATCACTCGCGCAAATCGCGTCAATCGCGTCCGGTGTCAACGCACCATAAGACTGTAACTGTATGTGAATGTCTAATTGTGGGAATCTTGAGGAATTTAATGGTTTGGTTCACAATTCCACTTTGATTTCATGAACAATTTCTATAAAATAGGACGTACTGGGTCAATTGCGTTATTGAGAGAAAAAAACAAGAAACGCAGATAAGTTGCATTAGTTGTGTGTCACATTTTATTAGTATATTCAGAAATAATGTAAAATTCTGGGTGTTTACAAACATTGCAGTTCCCCATGAACTGAATTGAAAAACAAGAAAGATTGGTTTGTGATTTGTCTTAGCAGCGCAAGAACTGATACGTTGAGCGTGTGTGTGTATGTGAGAAAAGCGTTTGAAACATGAGCAGTTCGATCCCCGGCTCTACTTGATTCCCAGAGTGTTCCTGAAGGCCATCAGTCGCTCCTCAGACTGATGGGTGACACATGCTCCGAATCCGTCCTGGACAAATGGTGTCTTATCAGCTCTGTAAACAACTCCTGACGGCCCACACACACTCAGCGTGTGTGTTTGTGCTTGAAGAAACGCTGTCTGTCTCGGGCCGTCTCACATGAGTCTTGTTAGGAGACAGAAATGTGAGCGAGAAGAGCAAAAATAGACACCACAGTGCCGGCTTTAATTTAGATAATCGAATTGAGCCGTTACTTAAGAACGGGCAAAACAACTCGGCGCAAAACCATGCAGGAATAGACTGGTGTTTCCGAATACTGCTTTAAATTTCATACTTTCATAAAGGCGTGTACGGGTAAAGGTCATGCGGCCATAGAAACAGACCCCCCTCCTGACCCATCACACTCATACCCTCACATTCATTCCCATAGTAACAGCCAAGCTCAGTTGCTGTGGAGATGACAGGCGATGGCTGGGGAATGTGTGTGTGTGTGTGTGTGTTGAGTAATGGGGTTTTTATGGAGATGCTGAGCTCCTTATGCCGGACGCTTCGCTTGGTTACAAAGTGTTTTTGATGTTCTTGAGGCATCACAGAAGTGTGTTAATGTCACCTGTTCGTCTCGTTTCATACTTTAAGTCATTTATTTGAAATGCGGTTATGCGTGTGTGTATTCCTGTGAGATGTTCGAGCACAATGGGCATCATTCATGACATGAGCAGAACGAATTTCTGTGTTGCCTAAATAGTTGCGCTTAATTGAGTGAGGCGATTTCGGTGAGAATCATTTAAGAACGATTTCCACAACCCGTGTTTTAAGAATGAGGCTTGGCGTTTTTACACAAAGGTCAGATGTGGGGTTTCGGGTTTATGTGTGTAAATTAGGGCTGGAAAATATATGCGATAAGATCGCACACGAAAAAGAAAATCTAGTAATCTGTACTATTTGCATACTATGCCTTTTTTTACTCAGAAAACCCAAGTTTAGATGAATTGAGTGCCATTTTATCAAACAAACCAAAAAAGGTTTGAGGCGGGGTGACTCAGTTGTTTTGCAGTTATTTCTCTTCGTTTGCATTCACTCATTTCCCAAAGTCAACCTAAATGTTGAATTGTCAAAACAGCTGAAAATTTTGAAAGAACATCTCATAAGCTGACTTTATAAATTGATATTTTAGTTTGAAGTCGCCATTATGGAGATCAGTGTGGAGATCAAATGAACTTCATTTATATTATAATTATCTTTCTATTGATGCGGCGATGCAAGATGAAATCACAAATGTTTGATTCTAAAAGGAAGGGAATATATTTATATAGACACCGATCAGGCATAACTTTATGACCATTGACAGGTGAAGTGAATTTTGTCCTTAAAGTTGGTGTTAGAAGCAGGAAAAATGGCCAACCGTAAGGATTTGAGAGAGTTTGACAAGGGCCAAATTGTGATGGCTAGACGACTGGGTCAGAGCATCTCCAAAACTGCAGCTCTTGTGGGGTGTTCCCGGTCTGCAGTGGTCAGTCTCTGGATAAAGCAGTTTCCATCCCATGTGTTCAAGGGAACAAAATCATCACTTCCTCGGAAATAGGCGCAAAATATCTGTAGGAAAAATGGACGTTTCTGCAATTGGGCTCTTTTTTTTTTTTTTTTTGGTCGCGTCTCATGTTCATTACGCTGTCATGTTCTCTTGTGTTGGGATGCTGGTGTTTGGGAACACAATCGTGTTTTATGTGATACCCCAAAATGTGCATGAAAATAGGCGATGGAAACGGCTTCTCTTATCTGCATCAACCTAAAACGTTGACTTTTTGTATTAAAATTTGATTATTGCAAACTGTGGTTATTATAATATTTTTTTAATGCACTGTCAAGAACCCAAACGCAGTGTTTCAGGATTGAAATGAACCTATGTGAGTGTTTCAAGAGTTCTAATGTGAAGTATTTGGTAATCTGCTCATCTGTCACCGTTTCCCCGCAGGTCCGTCCCCTCCTCTCCGCCCGCCTCCAAGATAGATTCTCTCAGGAGTAAGGTTGAACTGCTGAAGTTGCCATTGTCTCTGTCGTCCAAATCCATCTCGGAGCGCAAGAGTCAGCTGGGCGGAACCACCGAACGCTCCAGGGGCGGAGCTGGGGCCCACAAACCCCGCCTACCGGCCCCAGACATGGACAACGAGTCGCAGTACTCGGGCTACTCCTACAAGTCTTCCCATTCACGCAGCTCTCGCAAGCACAGGTACACGCAAACGCCATATTCTTTTCAAATCTACGCATCAGATTAACCACTAGACACGATTAACTGGTAGAAATGTGTCTACCGGTAGAGATTTTGGACTCTTGTCTCTCGCTGTTATTCTGTCTGTGCTGTGGAACAGTGTTAATTTCGTTGACGAATAATATTCGTCATAGTTTTCGTCAACAACCTTTTTTCACTGACGAAAACGAGACGATAACTAAATAAAAACTAGTGTTGGATGACAAAAACTATAACGAAAATCATTTTCGTCAACAAATGACAACGAGACAAAAATGTTAGGGAGGGTCGATTAGGGAAGAGATCCAGTCAGAACTGATGTCCTGTGTCACAGATGCGCACATTTGAGTTGAGCTGATCTAACCGCTGGAGAACACGGCCTCACGCATCCCCAATCCAGCGCTCCAGAGCGGCTCACAATCAATGAATAACACATTTATCAGTGCTTCCAGAAAAATGCGGCTTTTTTTTGTGATTGTTGCGGGCAAAAATCCTTGATAATGCGGCACGTTTTCTTAAAAAAATGCGGGATATTTATGCAATTTTATGCGATGAAATTGCGGGAACTTGCAAAAACTGCGGTTTGATGAAAAAGAGAAAAAAAGCACTACAGGGAATATTTAAGTTCTCATCTTGTTTTATTGAAGACCTTAATAATGGCTCAAATTTACAAAACATTGAGTCAAACAAGTTCTGTAGCTTTACAAAAGGAATATGCTACAACTTCTGAAGAATGAATAAATAACTTCCTGTTTTACAGAGGTAGCTTTACAAAACAGACATTTGAGTGCTTCCAATGCACAAAGTGCAATCTCTTAAAGGGTTAGTTCATCCAGAAATGTAAATTCTGTCATTAATGCCGTCCCCTCATGTCGATGGACACCCGTCAGACCTCCGCTCATCTTCAGACACAGATGAAGATATTTTATTGTAAATCCGATGGCTCAGAAAGGCCTCCATTGGCTCAATGCACTGCACACTCTCAAGACCCATAAAAGGCACTAAAGACGTTGTTACAAAGTCCATCTCACTACAGCGGCTCTACAATAACTTTATGAAGCGACGATAATAGTTATTGTGCGCAAAAAAAAAAACTAAATAACGACTTGTATAGTGATGACCGATTTCAAAACACAGCATCATGATGCTATGAATCAGCGAGTCGATTCATGATTCGGATCGCGTGTCAAACCGCTGAATCGACTCACTGATTCATAATGCTTCAAACATAATGCTCGCGTGTCGTTGCTGTGCGGTCACACAAGATTGTTTACATGGATTTTTAAGCAAAAACGAGTGATTTTAAACCATTGAAACACGATAAGCAGCAAAAGACAGCTCATTTCACTAAATGCTCGTGATGTCTGAGAGACGTGCGCACACAGAGCTGATGCTCACAGAGCGCGTGAGATCTGAACTGAGTGCTTTTTGCCGCCTTTTTGGGCTGCAGCAGTCAAATACATGCACTTATGTGCCAACATGACCATCTTTGCAAGCATCCTTGTGAACAGTCATTTATGTTTTAAGTGAATGTGAACAGTTGAGATTTCAGTTCCAATAAGGTTAAAAAAAACCTTCATGTCATTCACATTTATTCTAAGTCTTGATATAAAACATTTAATTGTGTCTGAATATCATGAACACAAATCAACAGGTTAATAACCCTTTAAGCCCTGAAGGTATTTTTAGAGGTTTTTTGTCTGAGTGACATATTCAACTTTAAAGACTCATAACTCCAAAACTATAGTAAGGAGAGTCAAATGGTAGGCAAACATTTTATATTTTTAGAAAATACAATGATTATATTTGGACAATATATTGCTGAGAAACTGCTGATTAAAGGCAATTTTTTATATTTAAATAACAAATATTTCTTATTTAACGTTCAATAACTCAGGAAGGAAATAGTGCAGCAGAATTTCTGCTAGGGAAATGATGTTCCCTTATATGTGGTCTGCATCTGGATCAAATTTTGTGGCGATATCATAAATTAATTAAACGTTACAGCATTTAGACCAAAAGGTAGCCTTTTTGTTCAGTCCTTGACATTTACAAAACTGTTGTTTTCTGAGTGACACACAAACATAAAGACTCCTAATAACACTTACACACTATGGTTTAAAAACACCATAGCAAAAACAACTAGCCTAACTAATATACATCGCAAGCCTCATTAAAGACACGTAAACTAGGGTGGACGACATCACGATGGAGAGCCACCATCCTGATGCCCCGCCCCCCCGTTGCGAGTCGTGCGACATACACTAATCCTAGTCTCTTCTATAGTTAACCGTAAAACTTTGCAGTGATTGCTCTGTAAATAAAATTGAGAATATAACTAACGCAGATCTGCTATTGAGACGTGACGTGTTAATCTGGGAAAATACCATTCACTGCCATTATAAAGCTTGGAAGAGCCAGGCCATATTTGTATGTACTGTATGATTTTTTAACTTGTGGTTTGTCTCGTGGTGTTTAGGGACCGGAGGGACCGACATCGCTCTAAGAGCAGAGACAGCAGCAGCCGAGGAGACAAGTCTGTCACCATCCAGGCTCCCGGAGAGCCCCTGCTGGACGCCGAGTCCACCCGCGGAGACGAGCGGGTCAGTGCAAGCTAAACATTACTGAGAATCAGTGCTAATTTTGACAGCATATTTTGATTTAGTTTTAGTCAGTCTTTTGACTAAAATGCCATTTAGTTTTAGTCATATTTTAGTCACCTGAATTGTTTTTAGTTTTAGTCGACTAAATCTACAGTAGGTTTAGTCTCCTAAAATCTAATGAGTTTAGTTAAATTGTAATACATTAAGCATTTAAGCATCATATAACCGACTGTCACTTTTGACATTTTGTTTTTGACATTAAAGGGGTGGTAAAGCACACTCTTTCGAAGGCTTGATTGTGTTTGTGGGCTGCACTGTAACATGTGTTCATGCTTCATTTTTAAACAAATTGCATTATTTTTCATATATTTGACCTTTATTCTACACTGCTCTGTCCCTCCTTGTAAAAACGGTCTGATGGTTTCCGGATTCTGTGAAGCCAGTCCCTCAAAAATACGCAATGGGCTCTGATTGGTTAGCTGGCCCAGTGTGTTGTGATTCGCTAACCGCCTAGAGCACGTTTGTCGAAAAAGTCACGCCCCTTACCTACGCCGGTAGCCTCAAGCTAAGCCTGTGCTTCGGGCACAATAGCGTCTATAAAACCACACCAATTTGAGCCCGAATCAGACCCAGACAATTTTAGTGAAGATAATCGAGCAGAACCTGTTCAGTCCTCAAGAGTAAAGACTGCGGATCTATAGTGATCGATTTGCCAAATATCTGTCGCAAGAACGGACACTAAACATTGGCTTTACTATAGTATCCAAATCAAACACAGAACCATGTTTAGCATGCCTGTAGATAAACAATACATAAAAGCTCTAATCAAAGAATCATTTACACTAATGCCAAGTTCGCTGTTGAGATTTAAAACAGTTTGTAACGTTAGGGGTTTGTCGGATAACGTTAATATGAATGAGCATTTAACAAACTGGTTTGCAGAGCCAAACAGCCTTGTCATCTGTGTACTTCCTTGCTACAACGTACAATTAACAACACAAACTATTACAGGAAAACACATCGATGAAAAATAAATCCTACTTACAGTTTGTGGCCCGTAAACAGCTTCTTTTAATCCATCTTTCAGGACAAGCCGTTGTGCGAATCCCGCTTTCATAGCGCTCGTGAAGATTGTGGAAGCTTTGCTCCGTGAGATGAGCCGCGGTCATCCGCGCGCGCCCGTCTCATGCGGTGTTCACACCGGACGTGAATAAATTGCGCTATTCGCGTGAAGGTAGACGCTTGAACATTTTGAGTTTACTCGCTTCATTCGCGTGTGACATTCACTTCACAACAGACGCGAATTCACGTCATAGGAGGGGCTTCTGCCAGCGGCTCGTCTCGGTGAGAAATGACTGACATGGGCTGTGTTTACGTCTTTTTTTGTTAAAAATTTTCTTTTGAGTTTTAAGACTTGTTCAGTCGATAATGTAGTTGTTTAAAGCTCAGATCTGTGGTTTATTTATATAAAGAGTGCCTATTTGTACATTTTATCTGGGGTTTTCGGAGTTGTGAGCTCCAGCGGATCAGCGGCGCTTACACTGGCTGGTTTATCTCGTGCAGCTGAACCGCAGCTCATGTATTGCAAATACAGACGAATATTGTCCATTATGTCACATTTTCCGGTCTTCTCCTCTGACCCCTGTCTGTCTCGTGCTTTGATTTCGTCGGCATTGGCAACAACACTCCAGCCTACTAACTAGCCTACCACAACAATGCTTCCCCGCGGCGATACAAAATGGCCTCGCCCCCCCTTATTTCATGTTCTCGGAGGAGGGCTTTATGTAAATATTGGGGCTGGTGATGTCAGAGACCCTGGAGGAATGTGTAGTAGTCCCTAGCGGCCGTTTGCTGTAGTCCTTAGAAATGGATTTCTTTAAAAGCAAATATCTCCCTTTGCTTTAAACTTTGAACGTTGTAACTTTGCAGATGTTGTTTATGCTCAAACAGCAACATTACACACTAGCTAAAGTTAGAAAAGTGAAATCGTGGTTTACCACCCCTTTAAAAATACATGAAAGAGCTCAAGTCACTTTTTTGTTTGTTTTTAAAAACAACTATATAGTTTTTATAACTTTGTATTTCTGTTTTAGTTAGTATATCATGTTAAGTTAAAGCTTCAAATAAGTTTGTTTAAATAAATGTTAACTGAAATTAAAAAAAGAAATAATTTCTAGTTACAAAGATTTCTTTTTATGGATTTAGTGAACTATTATAACCCTGATACTTTATTTGATATGTGTCAAATACTGGTCTTTCCTCCTGACTATGAATTAAATGGGAATGAAATTAAATACAGTTTATTGTGTAAGCAAAAACGAATGTATAATGCGTGACTTTTAATTATAAACCAGCTGGAAATACAGCGGGACTCTTATTTTGAAATCTCGCCTTACTATTGCAGTTGCAGGAGCTCATTCAAGTTCAGATGAGGAGATAAAATATGCATTGTTACAACCATCTAAAACATATTACTATATAAACATCTAGAGATGTTCCGATACCCTTTTTCCCTTCCCGATACCGATTCCGATACCTGGGTTCAGGGTTGACGGGTTGCCATAAATATATTTCAGTGTCTGTGTTCCTTATATGACAGTTTTCCCAAATGAAACGGTAAATTCTCATGAAGTGACAGTTTATGCGTTCGTGTCCTCATATAGTGACCATAGACTGTGAATATGGACGTAGAGAAACTGGGGGAGGTTGTGTTGTGGTTGTGTGTGTGCGCGCGGGCGGCCGCCATCCACACAGAGACGAAATACTGCTAAACAGCCAGTAAACAGCGGACATAGCCGACTGCTAACACGTTTTCATTTCTTCTTCGCTGCTCTAAACAGTGGGTTCTTGTGGCAAAACAGCACAACTTCCTGTGTTTGCAATGCATTCGGAGCACCGAAGAAGAACCACGCAGTGGTTAGGCAAAGCTCGCGGTCATAACTAGGTCTTGTTTAAGAAAATGGTATCGGATCGGTACATGGGTTCAAGTACTCACCGATACCGATGCCAGAATTTTTTGTTGTATCGGTGATATTTGCGATACTAGTATCGGAATCGGAACAACTCTATAAACATCGTAAAGTAAACATTGTCATTATCCATCAGCATTAGTTCATAAACAATTGCCTGGCATAAATGTGTGTTATTGGTTGATTGTGAGCCGCGCTGGATTGGGGATGCGTGAGCCTGTAGGCCGTGTGTTCTCCAGCGGTTAGATCAGCTCAACTCAAATGTGCGCATCTGTGACACAGGACATCAGTTCTGACCGGATCTCTTCCCTAATCGTCCCTCACTTACATTTTCGTCTCGTTTTTATTTGTTGACGAAAATGACAGTGGATTTTCGTTAAAGTTTTTGTTAATCAACACTAGTTTTTATTTAGTTATCGTCTCGTTTTCGTCAGTGAAAAAAGGTCGTTGACGAAAATGATTTGTCAACGAAATGAACACTGCTGAGAATAAAGTAACATCAGCACACGTCAAATCTACAGTAAACAGTCCATGTGACTATTCATATTCTGTGATATTAATTTTTTTAGTTCAAGTTTTATTTTAAGTTTAAGGGCGTTTTCACGCCTACCTTGTTTGGTCTGGATTTTCAGACTTTTCAGTTTGGTCCGAATCAAAATGACAGGTGTGAAACCTCCCCCGTACCACGGTCCGGACCAAACGGACGAAATTTGGTCAGACGAAAAGAAGTAGTCTCGGTCCGGATCAAACGGAACAAAGGTTCGGTTCGTTTCTAGTGTGAAAGCACTTTCTGTATGGTTCCTACTTTCAGACCATTTACAGAAAGTTCCTGTTTATCAGTCCCTCCAGAAAAACGCAATTATGCGATCGCGTGATTTAATGCATAATCAGCTGAAGTCCGCATTTTTTCAAATACACCGCACTTTTGCTGCGTAAATTGCCTATTTCAGTGTGTAAAATATGCGGGGCTAGCATGATTTCATAATCCCCGCATTTTCGTTGTAAAAAAAGTAATGTATATTAGCAGAAAGTTGAAAATTTTTTGTTTACTTCACACAAGAGCCGCCGTTTCCCCCTGTTGCCATGGGAACGTTTTGAAGTGATATAATTACCCGATGTGAACGTCATCGAAAAGCTGCAAACCCCGTGGAGAAACCATAGATATCAGTGAAACCATGATGAAGCGCAAACTCCCATTGGCCAACAAAAATAACAGCAAAAGAGCAAAGCAGTTTCCCTGTGATGACCGATTTCAAAACACAGCATCATGAAGCTTCAGAGCGTTATGAGTCAGTGAGTCGATTCAGCGGTTTGAAGTGTTATGAATCAGTGAGTCGATTCAGCGGTTTGAAGCGTTATGAATCAGTGAGTCGATTCAGCGGTTTGAAGCGTTATGAATCAGTGAGTCGATTCAGCGGTTTGGAGCGTTATGAATCAGTGAGTCGATTCAGCGGTTTGAAGCGTTATGAATCAGTGAGTCGATTCAGCGGTTTGGAGCGTTATGAATCAGTGAGTCGATTCAGCGGTTTGAAGCGTCATGAATCAGTGAGTCGATTCAGCGGTTTGGATCACCAAAGTCACGGATTTCAGCAGTTTGACACGCGATTTGAATCATGAATCGACTCACTGATTCATAACGCTTCAAAGCTTCATGATGCTGTGTTTTGAAATCGGTCCAAATTGAGCCATGTGTTTATTAAGGTCTTCAATAAAACAAGATGAGAACTTAAATATTCAATAAAAAAAAATAGCTTTTTCTCTTTATCATCAAACCGCAGTTTTTGCAAGTTTCATCGCATAAAATTGCATAAATATCCCGCATTTTCCATCGCATTTTTTAAGAAAACGTGCCGCATAATCAAGGATTTTTGCCCACAACAATCACAAAAAAAGCCGCATTTTTCTGGAAGGACTGGTTTATGTTGAAATATTATAATGTTATTTTTAAATTTAATCTAGGCTACAATGATTATGAAAAGTGAAAAGATGTGCAATATGTCAGAAGACAGAAGGTCAGAAATGATTTTGAAAGAAATTGTGTATGATTTTGCTTAGAAAGCCTTTCTTTAATGTGAATTTCGTTTTGTATAAATTGTATCTTAATTTGAATCAACATTTAATCAGATAATTGCCTGGATTTAATAAATAAGAAGCAAATAGTCTATAGCACAATAATCGCGGGAGCGATCACATGCTTTGCACATGAACTGGAGCGCGTCTCAAATAAACCGAAACTCAGCAGCTACTTGTCTCACAGACATGAGAAATGTGTGTATATAAAGCTTGAAATGTCCACTTTTAAACGTAATGAAAAGAATTTAGTCAAGCAATGCGCACTGTTCAATAGTGGCAACGATACGCGTCCGTTCATCCATTCTTGTCAAAGACGCTGACGTCAGTCACACGTTCGTTTACAAACCAATCAATGTCCAGATGCCGCCCACCTAGATGATGACGAGTGGACGCAAGTGTGTCGTGTACAGATCTTTAGTGCGCTCGCATTATGGCAATGTGAAACCAAACCAAAACTAACCCAATGTATGAAAACATGAACTTCGGTTCGGACCTTGGTGCGGACTTTCAGGTGTGAAAACGCCCTTAGTCTTATTTTTATTTAAAAAAAATGTTTTTAGCTCAGTTTGTTGATGGATACATTTCCAATTTTAGTTTTCTGCGATTATTTAAATATATATATTTCAGCTTCAATTAGTGAATGTGTATTGTTTTTATTTATTTAAAAAAATATAAATATTCAGTTAACAATAACAACACCGCATGTAACTCATTCTTGTGTTATTTTAATTGTATTATGTTTATTTTTTTGAATTGCCTTTCATTTTCTTAGTTTGTTCAGTTGTTTAATTGAGTAATTGCTTGTCTTTTTTATTGCTTTTTAGGTTTAATTTATTTATTTATTTATTTTTTTTACAAACATAAAACAGATTTCACATATACTTTTTAAAAAATATATAATGAATGATAACACTTTTATACAAGTTAACAACTTCTAGTTGTAAATAAAATACCTTTCTAGTATTTCAGTTTTATTTCATCTGTTTGTTGTAGTTAATGATATTAACCAGACTGTGTCTGTTTCCTGTCAGGATGATAACTGGGGCGAGACCACCACCGTTGTGACCGGGACGTCCGAGCACAGCGTCTCTAATGAGGACCTCACGCGTGCGTCTAAAGAGCTCGAGGACTCCTCGCCCCTGGAGTGCCGTCGTTTCGCCGGGCCCGTCCTGAGTGGTATTTTGGGTCTGTTTGCGCTCCTGACGCCCCTGGCCTTCCTCCTGCTGCCTCAGCTGCTGTGGCGTGACTCTCTGGAGCCCTGCGGGACGCCGTGTGAAGGCCTGTACGTCTCTCTGGCCTTCAAGCTCCTCGTCCTCCTCATCTCGTCCTGGGCTCTGTTCCTCCGGCCTCCGCGCGCCACGCTCCCGCGCTTCTTCGTCTTCCGCTGCCTGCTGATGGCGCTGGTCTTCCTCTTCGTGGCGTCCTACTGGCTCTTCTACGGCGTGAGGGTGCTGGAGCCCAGGGAGCGCGACTACAGGGGCATCGTGGGATACGCCGTCTCGCTGGTGGACGCGCTGCTGTTCATTCAGTATTTGGCGCTCGTGCTCCTGGAGGTCAGGCACCTCAGGCCGGCCTTCTGCCTCAAAGTGGTTCGCACCACCGATGGAGCCAGTCGCTTCTACAACGTGGGCCACCTCAGGTGAGCGCGCCAGCCCAGTTCAGCTCATAATGATGATACATCTCTGATGTAGCTCAATGCTAAGGGCTTCATGACACACAGTAGCTTCATCTACTGTTAGGGCTGTTGATTTAACGGGTTAACTAGCTTGATTAATTACAGTATAAAAATAACATGCCCCGCCCCAGACCTACGTAGGTCATCTTACGTTTCATACAGTTGATGAAAAGCAACAGTTTCCTGCATGATGATGTCTATAGAATGACCCTAAAAATCAAGATATTGGGGCAAAAATGCCCCAGCTTGAGTTGTCGTCTCATATTTACGTCATGATATAGTTAACCCTTCAGAGGTTTTTTCCTAAAACGTTCGATTTTGACATCTTAATTTGAAAAGGCTATATCTTAAAAGTGGTAAAAAAAATCTGTAAATTAGAGAAAAATTAAGGATGACCCAAAGTTTATGTAGGGATTACATTTTCCCATCTAATTTGCATATTATGATGTCATATGGTGGTGGCCATCTTGGATTATAGAATTTTCATGAAAAGTCACGTTTAAATGATAAATGCAGCACTTCTTTCCCCCCAAAATGTCCCTCACCTTCTGTATGCTATATTGCACAATCCTGAATGCTCAGGTAAATAGTAAACAAACTGTGTAAGTCGTTACTAATAAACCGAATGCATGTAACGGTTGGCCTTTTTCTATAGAGATTTTCCATTTACTACATACAGTAGGCACTAGGGCTGTAATCTCCCAGTCGATTATTAGTCGATACGTTCTGGCTCGACCAAAATTCTGATTGGTCGATTTTTTGCCGCGTTCATTTCATCAGTTTTGCCGCGCCGCGTTCATTTGATCAGGTGGAAAGCACTAATTGCTAATGGGGGTGTTTTGAGAGCACCCCTGTTTCACAGGTAACAGTCTGTCTTCAGAACACCCCCATTGTTTTCACTTCTTTTGGATTAGCCCAACCCGCTGGCGAAGAGTCTCTCGCGGGTCCTTTGTGTTTCATTCCCCGCTGGGCCGCTGGCTCAAACGCACGCCCATAGCGGTAAACTTGAGGAACGTACATCAACATACACATGAGGGGAAGCGTCACAACACCGCGCTATAAGTGGATCTGTACTGTCAGTTTTGCCGCGTTCATTTCATCAGTTTTGCCGCGCCGCGTTCATTTAATCAGGTGGAGAGCACTAATTGCTAATGGGGGTGTTTTCAGAGCACCCCTGTTTCACAGGTAACAGTCTGTCTTCAGAACACCCCCATTGTTTCACTTATTTTGGATTAGCCCAACCCACTGGAGAGAGAGACAGATTGAAGAAGGCTAGTTTTCTTGTATATTATTTATTTAATTGTGAGAGCGTTGTTTCTGCTCTCGATCTGGCTTGTTTAATAAATATTTCTTTTTTATTAAAGTGGACGTGCCTTTTGTGTTTAAGAGTAAAAGCTTTAAGTTAATAGTCTATTCGTGTCTCAGCCGCGAAGCTGAGCTCATATGTTTGAGCTTCACAGAGCGGCTGCAATGAGTGTCTGTCAGTTATTATAATACATATGACAAAAACAGTTGTCTAAATTATGTTGCATATTCCTCAAAAGTTCTTGTGATGATATCTAGTTGACAACACATAGTGCTATATTTTCGGAAGCTTGCAGGTGCATGCGATGCGACGCTGTCAGAGCCACAGACTCGTGTGTCAGACTCATTTCAGTGCTAAATAATCAGCTCAAAAACTATTTAATATACTGCAATTAGCCTACTAGTTTTTTATGTTTATTTATAATTAATTTAGGGAGACAACAAGGCTACCAAGTACTGCGCACAGTGTGCAGCTTATTCATTTAAGGTTTTTTTTTCCTAACGTTATTTTAGTCGATTTTTAGTCGAAAATTTCAGGACTTCAGTCGACCAAGATTTTCTTTGGTTGATTACAGCCCTAGTAGGCACTCTGATTCCATGTATCGGGCACATTTATATTATTCATATGACACACAAACACAAGTAGACAAGACCTGTTTAGTTCAACAGCTCATTCGCCACGGCAAGGCAAAGATCATGAGTGAGATGACGAGACAGGACGAGAGACAGATGCGCGCGCCCGCCGAGTGTGCACAGTTCGGACTACTGTCATTGTCATTGCGACTCCCCACCCTGCCTCCACGCTGCCCCCTAACTGTCCTATGAATACTTTGACCTCGTCTAACATAAACAGTGGCATTAGACAAAGTCTCCACCACAATACTGTCGCCGCGATAGCGGAGAGACACACGATCAGAAGACAAAGCTTCATGGCTAGCGCGGTAAAAATCAGGAGGGGAGGTCGAACGAAATTTGACACCCTATTTGACAAAATCGGACGTTTTATTAATTTTTATTCATGTCGAGTAAACTCGACCGTGGCGCCTAGAGGGTTAAGCAATATCACACCAGTTCTGTTTTCCTGTCCAGAATGGAAATGATTTGTCATAATTATGCACCCTCACCCTCAAGCCATCCTAGGTGTGTATGACTTTATTCTTTCAGCCAAACACAATCAGAGTTAAATGCTTTATAATGGCGTGCCAGGGCCAGTCGCGTTTCCACTCTCACTCCCGGGGCTTAATTGGGCCTCGTTGGGGCTTCGTCTGGGCCAGGGTTTATTGGCCCGCCGAATACCTTGGTCCAAAGCGGGTCAGCTCGGGCTTGAGGAGTGGCTATGAACAAAGGCTGGAGAGTCTGGAGACGGCAGTGTGGGCGCGGATGATTTCATACACCAGCATTAAAGACTTTTAAAGCCATTTTTAGCTCAACTCACTTTCAGACAGCAGCGAGTGTTTGAATAACTTCTGTTTGTGATCCGATGTGGATTCTGTTAGACTGGGTAGACCCAGCCCGGTCTGCCGGTGATCTGGCCCTGCAGCTCAGGCTGGAAACCTGTACATATTTCTATCCTGCTTCTGTTACAAATCTGCGGGGACCAATCACAAACCGGCTTATCCACCTGGCACGCTATTGGCGGGTTTAACATGATGACGGATAGAGAAGCGATGGGTCATTGCCCGTTGATCACGCCTCTTCTGGTCTGATTGGTTGAAGGACTATCCAATTGCGTACAGTCATCTGAACTATGCCCGTTGATAGCGCCTCTTGTGCAGCTGAAAATACAGAGCAGACTCCCCAGACTAATGCTCAATCTTAAATTGAGCTTGGTCTGGTGATCGCTAGACAAGATTCTGACCACTGTATAAGGCAGAAGTACTGATGCGAAAGACTATACGTACTAGGGCTGGGCGATATGGCCAAAAAATCATATCTCGGTATTTTTTGCCTGAATGGCGGCACGGGTATTTTCTACATGTTTCTTTTTGGATAAAAAAATCTGTATTTATTTTAATAATAATTTTATTTCACATCCTGCCCGGTGATGTCCTGAAAACAATGTTGACATTGAAGGCTATAAACAAATACAGTGAACATGATGTAAGCTATGCAATATATTATGTGCAAAAAGGGGGCTCTCTAAAAACAAAATTAATAATTTAGTTTTTAAATTCATTAAACTAAAAATGAAAATGAAAACAAAAGCATATTAGCCTATATTTGATTAACCCATTATAATGGTCACGCTCATAAAAATATACTTACTTATAGGTTTAAAATTCCACATATGGCACATTTATTGTCCAACAACAAATATTTTATAAATCTGTGTATTTTAGTCAGAATTATTGCGTTCCTTTCTATTCTATTGCGCTCTATAGCCTGAATTTGAGCGGAGATTCACTTGCAGAAGCTCGTCCTCTCCAGTCAGCAAAATGGACATTTGCATGAGTTTCTAACATTTACAGATGGAGAATATACCTGTGAAATGTAAGTTATGCACTGAGGAAAGCCCCACATCTCAAACGCATTAAACACAGCGAGTCTTTATCAGTCAGTCAGCATCTCTCAGAGCATCTGACAGGCCAAGCTGCTTTAAACTCTAGCCTTCGTGTTAACACTTTCTTACCAGTTATTTTGAAGCCCTTAATATAAAGCATGTCATGTCAACTGTCTCATGCACTTTCCCTGCATCAGCTCACTCTGCTCTGCTATTTTCAGATGCGTTCGTATCAAACTACTGTATATCGATATAAACCCTATCACCTCATTCCATATCGTTCCTAAAAATATATCGATATATTGTACAAACTCGATATACCGCCCAGCCCTAATGCGCACTAACCATTACTATAGTCAAGTCAACTTTATTTATATAGCGCTTTTAACAATGCAGATTGTTTCAAAGCAGCTTTACAGTGTTAAACAGGAAAATAATGCAGCATAATTTTATTCAGCCGTACAGCCATTCTGGAGAAAATGGTGATGTCATCAGTTCATTTCAATTATCATACAGTAACAGTGTGGGCTTTAGATCAGTAATTGGATCAGTAATTTAGTTTATATGGTTAATTTAGTTTACTAATTAGATTTATTTGGATATTTAGTTGAAAAATTTAGAACAATTTAGTGTCCCCAACTGAGCACGCCAAGCCAGAGGCAACAGTGGCAAGGAAACCAAAACCCCATCAGGTGACCTAATGGAGAAAAATAAACCTTGGAGAAACCAGGCTCAGTCGGGGTGCCAGTTCTCCTCTGGCCAATTAACAAACAGCGTATGATTATTATTATTATTATTATTAATCTGGCAACTTTACAGGTCAGAGGTCATAATAGATCGGAATATTCGAAAGAGGCAACACGCTGGAGACGGGTTTATTGCGGATGACATATCGATTTAAGAATTATTAAATTGTAATATTCGAACAATCGGAGTCATCACGCTGGAGACGGGTTTATTGAGGATGCCGTGTCGATGAGGCAGTTTTAGGGGGAGTCTAATCACGGTCTCTGCAGACACTTCAGGGTCATGCGTTGGTCTTCTCTGGGCGCAGGTCCACCATCTGATCAGGATATGGCCCGGATCCGGCTGACTGCAGTAAACCTCGGGATAAAACAGAGACTATCATTAGCATAGATGCCATTCTTCTGATGATGTA
This sequence comes from Romanogobio albipinnatus, assembly GCA_023566225.1. NCBI lineage: Eukaryota > Metazoa > Chordata > Actinopteri > Cypriniformes > Gobionidae > Romanogobio > Romanogobio albipinnatus. The sequence goes on from CM042239.1 coordinate 7,606,495, forward strand.
ACGAGTACATCAGGTGTTATGGGAAGTGTTCCCGGTTCCGGCTGACCTAGTTAATGCAGCCTAACAATCATTTAATTGAAGAAGTGTTTTATGTGTATGCCACAGTAAAAATATGTGTTTTTAGTCTAGATTTAAACTGACAGAGTGTGTCTGCTTCCCGAACAATGTTAGGAAGACTGTTCCAGAGTTTAGGAGCTAAATAGGAAAAGGATCGACCGCCTGCAGTTGATTTGGATATTCTCGGTATTAACAACTGGCCAGAGTTTAGAGACCGCAGTAGACGTGATGGAGTATAATATGTTCAGAGCTCGCTCAAGTATTGGGGAGCTAAACCATTTAGTGCTTTGTAAGTAATAAGCAAGATTTTAAAATGTATGCGATGTTTAATAGGCAGCCAGTGCAATGTTGACAGAACTGGGCTAATATGGTCATACTTCCTGGTTCTAGTAAGAACTCGAGCTGCTGCGTTTTGGACCAGCTGGAGTTTATTTATTAAGCGAGCAGGGCAACCACCCAGTAGAGCATTACAATAATCTAACCTTGAGGTCATGAACGCATGAACTAACTGTCAGCATTTTGCATTGAGAGCATGTGCCGCAATTTAGATATAGTTTTAAGATGATAGAATGCAGTTTTACAGATGCTCGAAATGTGGCTTTCAAACGAAAGATTGGTATCAAAGAGATAGTAAACATTGTAAATACGATCACTTTGGAAAATCAGACAAATCATATAAGTTAGGCTATATATTTCATCGGTCAGTCGATCTCGTCTCTTTATACCGGACTGTCTGATTATATCCATATTTAGCTCCACATATTGTGATGTTTTCAGGAGCTTCCTCTGTCACTGTATAATTTTGGGGAAAATTTGTTGAAATGATCGTTCTTTCTAAATGTGATGTAAACGTACTGTCCTGTGACTACAGATAAACAGAAAGAGACGCGACTGAATAAGTACATGCGTCCTCTTTTCAGAAATAACCGCAAATGCCACTTTATTTCTGTGAGCAATCCTGACACGCATGGATTCGTTATGATCAGTGTTTCACTTATTATTGTAAAACTGTGGTAAAGCATCGACGCTTGGGTTTTACGAATGTTAGCAAACGGCTGCTTTTATCATGTTGGTTTGGCCATCTCGCAGGTTTCCAGTGATTTCTTTCTGATTATTTTCCTGATGAAACTTCCATTTGTTGGTGAGATGAAGGGTTTGTGCTGCGGGCGGGTTTTAGTGAAGCGCTGCAGAGCTTCTGGTACCTTTAGATTGTGAAGTCCAAAGAAGCGCATCCATCCATCATAAAAGAGCTCCACACGGCTCCAGGGGTTGATAAAGGCCTTCTGAAGTGTTTGTGTAATCACACATGTATAACTTTATAAACTATAATCATTGGCTTCTGGTAGAGGATGTCTGCGATGAACTCATGTATACAGCGCACATTTATTTATTCATAGTCTTTGTGGTTTGATAATCAGACTAAGCCATATCGCAATACTGGTTTTATTTCAGTTAATCATGTAGCTCTAGAATAACGCGGTGATAATGGTGTGTGTGTGTGTGTGTGTGTGTGTTCTCAGTATCCAGCGAGCAGCGGTGTGGGTCCTGGATCACTACTACACTGATTTCCCAGTCTACAACCCTGCCTTACTCAATCTACCCAAGTCCATCCTGTCTAAAAAGATGTCTGGATTCAAAGTCTACTCCCTGGGAGAAGGTACGCGGCTCCTTTGTCCTGGGCTTTCTCCATGTCTCCTGCATTTCTCTCATCCTGGCTTGTGTCTGCTCTGTTACTTACCAAAGTGTTTTGGTTCTGACTTGTTTTGGCTCCCCAGAGAACAGCACCAATAACTCGACCGGTCAGTCTCGCGCGATGATCGCCGCCGCCGCCCGCAGAAGAGACAACTCTCATAACGAGTACTACTACGAGGAGGCAGAGATGGACCGCAGGGTCCGCAAGCGCAAGGCCAGGTGAGAGTCCTGGAGAACCCTTGGGAAGGTCTAGTTGTTGGCTCTTGTGTCTGTGGAGGTGGTTAGCTCATAGATGCGTTTCCTCCTCCCAGGCTGGTGGTGGCAGTAGAGGAGGCGTTCACTCATATCAAAAGGCTTCAGGACGACGAGGCGGCGGTGTCGCCCAAGCACCCGCGGGAGGTGATGGACCCTCGAGAGGCGGCCCAGGCCATCTTCGCCCCCATGGCACGAGCCATGCAGAAGTACCTGCGCACGACGCGCCAGCAGCCATACCACAGCATGGAGAGCATCATCGCTCACCTGCAGTTCTGCATCACTCACAACATGACGCCCAAGGTGATTCAACAACACACACACACACACACACACACTTCTGCTCACCTTTCTGCACGGTGTATGATGCATGCAATACCCAGGTTCCCCGTGTTTGCATTATATAAGCAGACTTCCCTGAGTACTGCATCTCACAGGTGTCAACATGACCTTCCAATGCTAGTGTGACGAATGAACCAGATGCAGCATTAATATGATTTTTCTGCATATTTTAGTTTTAATTTTTTAACTGCCATTTTTACACAAAATTGGATTTAAATGCAAAATAACTCATAACTATGTATGACGTACACTACTGACAACACTACTCAAATATCGATATATTGTTCAGCAATTCAAAGGAAATGGCTTGATTTGATTGAACCCCCCCCCCCCCCCACACACACACACACACAAATCAACATGATTTTTTTGTTTATTAATTTTTTTTTGTAAATTATTTTAAAATCATACAATTAAAAAGTATTTTATTTTATTTTAAAATATAAAAATATTGTTTTTAATTAAATTAATCATTTTCATAAATAAAAAAAAAAATACATTCACAATTCTTTCAGTTAATTTATGTATTTATATCATTATCTGTTTTTAATATTATAAAAAAATAGATTAAATAACATATAAAAAGATGGTTATTAAATTAAAATGTTTTTAATATTTTTAAACTAATCATTGTGATGAATTAAAATTAATAAATAATAATTAATTTTTTTATTAATTTATGTATTTATATTATTTAAAACTATCTTTTTATCTTTTAAATATTATTTAATTAATTTTTTATAATTTTTAAAACAGATAATATAAATACATTAATTGAAAAAATTTGAATTTATTATGCATTTATATATTCTGTTTTTAAAATTATACAAAAATTAAATTAAATTAAAGAATATTTTAAAATATAAAGATTTGAATGATTTAATAAATAATATTTTGTTTTCAATTAATTTAAAATGAAATATTTTAAAATATATAGTTTAATTAAATTAAAATGTTATATTTTTTTAAACAAATCATTTTGATAAATGTAATTGAATAAATGTATATGCTAAAGTTTTGTTTTATAAAAATTCAATTAATTCATAATCATGTATAGTAATGGTTATATATATTTAAAAATATAAAAATACAGTTTTTATTTAGTTATTTTATTTTAATTTGTATTAAATTAAAATGTCTTTAATTGATATTTTTAAACTAATCATATTAATCTATTTAAATGAATTAATGAATTGTTATTTTAATTAGCATGTTGTCAGTAGACAAACAACTGACTTGCAAGGGCAGCTGGTCCTTTAATTTAATTAAATAAATCTCTTTTTTAATTTAATTAAATGTAACTCTGCGTGTGTGTATATGAGTAGATATGGATATGGTGTTCACTTTTTGTTGATGAATGTATAAGGCAAAGTCTATATTTTGAATATTTCATGTTTTGATTATTTTAAATGTGGTGTAGGAGTTTTTAAATCCAAGTATTTCAGTACAAAGAACTGCACATTTAGCTGAAGCCTAGCTCTGTCCCACTGGTGTTGAACTCTCCGCCCGTCCCGCAGGCGTTCCTGGAGCGGTACCTGTCCCCGGGCCCCACCATGCAGTACCAGCGTGAGAACGGCAGGGGGCGGCAGTGGACTCTGGTGAGCGAGGAGCCCGTGACGTCGGCGCTGCGCCAGGGCCTGGTGTTCTCCCTCCGCCGCCTCGACTTCTCCCTGGTCGTCACGGTGACGCCCCTGCCCTTCCTCAACCTGGGGGAGGAGTTCATCGACCCCAAGAGCCACAAGTTCGTGATGCGGCTTCAGTCGGAGACCTCTGTGTGAGAGCGCGAGCGGGACAGAGACAGAGGGACACAACCACTCGTTTTTCTTTTAGATATCACTCGTACGTCTTTTACACGATGTTTTTCACTACACTACACGAACTACTCGGACCTGGACACCGTCAGGACGGGTCCGCTGAGAACAATGATCAAATACAGTTCGCCAGCGAGACCGAGGGACGGACGGGAACACTAGAAGATTGTAGCAAACTCAAGTGCTTTACTATGTTATGATTGTGGATGAAAGCACACGAGAAGCATGTTTGTAACTCCAGCTGTGTGTCTGTTGTCTTTATTCGTTCTGCTGATGAATCCAGGGGCCTTTATATCATCCGTTTACATTGTTCTGCACACCAGCAAACCCCCTGTCCGCTCTTCTTCCAAACGCAGTCTTGGTTTTGTTGTGCGTCTGTCATGACCAATCAAATGTGACCTTTACATGAAATGCAAAGACATGAATGTGTGCCAAATGTTATCCCTGTGCCTGGCTGGTGCTGTGACACACACACACACATCTCTGCTGGTTTGAGGAGGCCAATGACCCGTCCATCCTCCTGCTCTTGGGCCGGTTTGGGTCATTGCAGCTTCACTTCCTGTGCAGGACTCGTTCTCCTTTTACACACGTGTGGGCGTCAGTGAAAGCGGGATCTGATGATGATGATGATGATGATGATGATGTAGAACTGAGCGTTTGGTTCCTAGGCCTGATGCATGGATATAGGCGATGCCGTTTTGTACTTGGGTTTTTTTTACTTCTTATCATTTTGTATGAAAGTTAAGCTAATCTTTTAACATTTTCCCTTTTAAAAAAAATGGTTTGTTGTAAAGAGATTTGTAGATCGTTTTGGTTATTGTGTGAACCTTTTTGGCAATTGATAATTTTAGAACTAAAAATGTTGCAGCATTTCTTTTTAAATAAAAGATCAACTCGACTGTACTTTTGGCTCATGTATCGAGTGTATATGTCGTTTAAAGGCTCATAACACACACACAGTTTCTGCCAGTCTCGTGTTAATCTTGAGTACCTATAGAGGAGTGTTGATCCTTCATAGGCGGGAACTCTGTTTAAAACTGAAGTTTAAAACTATTGGATCTGCCCAGAGCGCCTCTGATCTGCCACCAATCTCTAGCGTTTGGTCGTGACGCATGTCATCTCAAGCTAGCACACGACATTAATGTCATCGCTCTCAGCCACGCCCTCTGTTCGCTGATTGGACCGGTTAAAATTTGTTCGGAGAAAACCAGAGAATATACCGCAGTCCCAGACGGAGAACTGAAGGAAAATGAAAATTGAGCAGAAGTGCGTAGGAGGGCGGAGCCAGGCTAACGGCGTACCGATGCTTTCTGAAAACAGCCGAGCTCATGGAGGCTCACACACTCACTCACACACACACTCACTCACTCACACACACTCTCACTCTCACACACACACTCTCACTCTCACACACACACTCTCACTCACACACACACACACTCTCACTCACACTCACTCTCACACACACATGCACTCTCTCTCTCACACTCTCACACTCTCACACACACACGCACTCTCACACACACACGCACTCACACTCACACACACTCTCACACACACACACACACATGCACTCTCTCTCTCACACTCTCACACACACATGCACTCTCACTCACACTCACACACACACACACACTCTCTCTCTCACACTCACACACACATGCACTCTCACTCACACACACACACACACACACACACACACTCTCTCTCACACACTCTCACTCACACTCACACACACTCTCTCACACACACACACATGCACTCTCACTCACACTCACACACACTCTCTCTCACACACACACA
>CM042239.1:7617451-7627451 GCA_023566225.1 Romanogobio albipinnatus
CAAAGCATTGCAGCGGCAGTGTCAAATTGGTGGAGCACTGCAGCGGCAGCATCAAGCAGAGCACTACAGTATCAAGCGAAACACTGCAGCATCGAGTGAAAACCCTGCAGCAGCAGTATCAAGTAAAGCCAAACACTGCAGCGGCAGTCTCAAATTGGCGGGCACTGCAGCGGCAGAATCAAGCAAAGCATTGCAGCATCAGTATCAAATTGGCGGAGCACTGCAGCGGCAGCATCAAGCGGAGCAGGGCAGCATCAAGCGGAGCACGGCAGCCTCAAGCGGAGCACTGCAGCAGCGGTATCAAGTAAAGCAAAACCCTGCAGCGGCAGTCTCAAATTGGCGGGCACTGCAGCGGCAGAATCAAGCGGAGCAGGGTAGCATCAAGCGGAGTACGGCAGCCTCAAGCAAAACACTGCAGCGTCAGCATCAAGTAAACCACTGCAGCGGCAGCATCAAGCAGAGCACTGCAGCATCAAGCGGAGCACTGCAGCATCAAGCGAAAACCCTGCAGCAGCGGTATCAAGTAAAGCAAAACCCTGCAGCATCAAATTAGCGGAGCACTGCAGCAGCGGTATCAATTGGTGGAGTACTGCAGCGGCAGTATCAAATTGGCGGAGCACTGCAGCACCAAGCGGAGCACTGCAGCCTCAAGCAAAGCACAACACTGCAGCAGCGGTATCAAATTGGTTGAGTACTGCAGCGGCAGTATCAAGTAAAACCAAACACTACAGCAGCAGTATCAAATTTGCGAGGCACTGCAGCAGCAGTATCAAATTGGTGGAGCACCGCGGCAGCAGTATCAAATGGTGGAGCACTGCAGCGGCAGTATCAAATTGGTCGAGCACTGCGGCAGCAGTATCAAATGGTGGAGCACTGCAGCGGCAGTATCAAATTGGTGGAGCACTGCGGCAGCAGTATCAAATGGTGGAGCACTGCAGCGGCAGTATCAAATTGGTGGAGCACTGCGGCAGCAGTATCAAATGGTGGAGCACTGCAGCACCAAGCGGAGCACTGCAGCCTCAAGCGGAGCACTGCAGCCTCAAGTGGAGCACAACACTGCAGCAGCGGTATCAAATTGGTGGAGCACTGCAGCGGCAGTATCAAATTGGTGGAGCACTGCAACGGCAGTATCAAATTGGTGGAGCACTGCAGCAGCAGTATCAAATTGGTGGAGCACTGCAGCAGCAGTATCAAAAGGTGGAGCACTGCAGCGGCAATATCAAATTTGCGAGGCACTGCAGCAGCAGTATCAAATGGTGGAGCACTGCAGCGGCAATATCAAATTTGTGAGGCACTGCGGCAGCAGTATCAAATTGGTGGAGCACTGCAACGGCAGTATCAAATTGGTGGAGCACTGCAGCAGCAGTATCAAAAGGTGGAGCACTGCAGCGGCAGTATCAAATGGTGGAGCACTGCAGCGGCAATATCAAATTTGCGAGGCACTGCAGCAGCATCAAATGGTGGAGCACTGCACCGGCAATATCAAATTTGTGAGGCACTGCGGAAGCAGTATCAAATTGGTGGAGCACTGCAGCGGCAATATCAAATTTGTGAGGCACTGCGGCAGCAGTATCAAATGGTGGAGCCCTGCAGCGGCAGTATCAAAATAAAGCCAAACCCTGCAGCAGCACTGCGTCGGCAGCATCGAATCCAGAGAGGTTTGCAGGCATCGGTTGGATTGAGTTTCGTGGGGAAACCATCTTAAGAGTAGAGAGTTAGGTGGCTTGTTTGATGGGGCTGAGGTCGGAACGAATGTAAGTTTGAAAGGCATCTGAGGACCACCAACCCAGAAGTTTAATTTGATGGTCTGGCAGTCCTTTTGGCTGCGATGGTGGCTGCTCCTATGTGGAAGGAGTGAGATGAATACAAGTGAGCTTGGATACCAGAGTGGGTGAGGATGTGCTTAAGCTTTTTATGAAACCAATGCCTGATGACAGGAAGGTTGTTATCATCAATGAACAGCGGGTCGAGCTGAGAAGAGATCTGAACCTCCCTGTGTGCAAGGGAGAAAGAAAGATATTGATATGGCTGAATGGGTGTCAGGAGATTGAAGATATGGATGAAATGGCCGTTTTTAAAATGATCAGTTTTGCTGCATTGATGAGGAAACGGATGGTGTCCTCGTTTAAAACTTGGAGATCGGAGATGGTTGGATGGATGGCCGTAGATTAGAAAAATTGAATGCCGCTGAGATAGACTTTGATGGTACTAGGTTGGACGGACTTAATCTGGTTGCGATATGAGATGAATGAAGAATTTGAAAGGAGGAAAAAAGTTGGAAAAAACTGGTTGTAGGAGAAATGGAATTGTTTCAAACTCTCCAAGCTGTCCAGTAGGATTGCAGTGTTCTGGCTTAAAATATTGAATCCAGACATGAGGTGTTACAGTTACTGGAATAACAATTCTGAATAGGGAGGAACTGGGTCGGCCTCCAGGGCTAATGCTCTGGCAACCCCACGCTTGGATCAGCTCCAACGGCGGCAGAAAAAGGAAAGAGAGGGGGTGGCAGGACCGTTTGCGGAGGCAGCCTCACGCTTAGGTCTGTGCCGATAGCAGAGGAGAAATTAATGAGAGGGGGGAAGGGAAAGGGGGACATGACCGTTTGCGGAGGCAGCCTCACGCTTGGGTCTGTGCCGATAGCAGAGGAGAAATTAATGAGAGGGGGGAAGGGAAAGGGGGACATGACCGTTTGCGGAGGCAGCCTCACGCTTGGGTCTGTGCCGATAGCAGAGGAGAAATTAATGAGAGGGGGGAAGGGAAAGGGGGGCATGACCGTTTGCGGAGGCAGCCTCACGCTTGGGTCTGTGCCGATAGCAGAGGAGAAATTAATGAGAGGGGGGAATGGAAAGGGGGGCATGACCGTTTGCGGAGGCAGCCTCAACGCTTGGGTCTGTGCCGATAGCAGAGGAGAAATTAATGAGAGGGGGGAAGGGAAAGGGGGACATGACCGTTTGCGGAGGCAGCCTCACGCTTGGGTCTGTGCCGATAGCAGAGGAGAAATTAATGAGAGGGGGAAAGGGAGGCATGACCGTTTGCGGAGGCAGCCTCACGCTTGGGTCTGCTCTGATAGCGGAGGAGAGAGGAATGGAAGGGGGAGGGGGTGGGGGGGAATGGGAGTAGTGGCATTTGCACAGGTAGCCTCAAATTTGTACTTATCCCATATAGCACACGTACGTCTGTTAATGATCACTCAATCTGGAAAGCATCTGCTGTTTACAAACATCTGATAGACGTCTTTAAGATGTCAGTTTTTCATACATTCTAAATCATAAACATCTTAAAGACATTGTTTAAACGTCTATTTGACATCTGACAGGAAACGTCCAATAGACGTATTGCAGATGAGCAAACACTCTAAAAAATTAAAATAAATAAAAAAATAAAAAAATAAATAAATACGTCTTCCAGATGTAAACACGCACATCAAATAGACTCCGAGATGTATGTGTGCTATCTGGGATTCCATTGCTAGATGGATTTAACTGAGAAGGAACAGAAATATTGTTAATGTGGACAGAAGAAGCTATACTCACCTGTGGGAGGAGGAAAGCTAACAGTCACTGTCGGAGAGCTGTGGAACTATTGCGAGCAGCCGCGGAACTAACGTCTGCGGCCGCGATAGACTGCCGGCCGGAATGAGCGGCGGACGAGGAAAGCTACGGCGGCGGCTGCTGCCGGCTGAAACTGAGGCGGACCGTATGGATCGTGCAGTTACTTGCGTTGATGTTTGCATGGTGCTGGGAGGACGCTGAATGCGGCGTGAGTTTTGTTGAGAGCGCACGAGCAGATCGAGCAGTTGCGTTTTTGAATTCCTCTGGGAGAAATGGATACCCATGTTGGATAACGCGTGCCTGAGCGCGATTGACGGACCATTTCTCGACAGGAGGTACGGAAGGGCTTGCTGCTGAAGAGGATTTACAATGATATTGATGATGGCCTCGATGCATCACTACGAGGATCGACCGGGCCCTGTGATGATCTACGTTAGATTGAGGAGGAGAGAGGTGTTTTGCGCTGGGCTGTGGTGGAGCGGAGAGACCGGCGACCTGGGTGATCAACAGGTGAAAATGAGCAGCGAAGTCAGTCATGCAGATTAGGACGGGCCAAATGCTGCAAGAACTAACAATGGGAAGAGGTAAGCTGCTGGTTTTATACCTTGGAATTAATTGGAAGATTAGATGGGCGTACTTCCTCACGAAATTACGTTTAGTAACTTCACTTAAATCTGATTAATTTTCAAATTGTTTGTTATAAATCAACATCTCAGGAAAATGTTATGGGGTTTCTAATCAAAATATGACTTTCTGTTACAAAACAGGGCATTGATTTCATAAATGACCACTGTAGTGGACGCCAGGATTTAAATCATGTTTATGGAGTTTTGGAGTCATGTTTTGGAGACATAACAAGTGAACAGGGAAAGAAATTACATATCAATATTCCTATGAAATATTAGATATTATTATGAAAATGTCCCATTATTACACTTCTTTTTTCATTACATGCTGCACCAAGAACACATTAATATGCAAATGAGATGCAGTGAATAGATGCATTATATTGAATGGGAAATTCCAAGTATTGTCATTTTACCCACATATTTAATAAAGTAAAATGGAAAATGAATGCATTTCATTATATCTTTCATAACATAGTTCAGAATCATCTTTAAATAAAGTTTGTTTAAAAAAAACCCTGAAACCTAAAAATTAATTGGTGAATTAAAAATAAATCCCATTGTTTTTGCCTATGCATGCAATTTCATGTCATTTAATTGTTTTAACAACCGAGTCCTACTGTCAGAGGACATATCATAACATATGAATACAATATCATTTTTCAAAAATGTTTTTTTCCATTTGTTTCTTATGCTCTAAACAATGTAATGACATAAAAAAATACTAAATTCAAAAAACTTTTTTTTTCTGGGTCCCAGGAGGATATAATTTTATCCAAGTTTTTATGGGTATTTTTAAGTGACCGTATCTTGACTTTATAGCATAGAAAGTCCTCCGAGCCTTTTCGGTCAGTGTTTTGACAGCCAGACCGAAGCCTCCCGAGGCTCTGGTGGCGATGCCCAGAGAGCTGTAGCTCGTGCTGTGCTGGAGGACCTGGCCTTTATGAGTGAACGGGTGTTTGTGTCCCTGAGATCTGGCCTTCTTCTGGAACACCATGACTCTGGTTTTGTCCAGATTGACTGTCAGGGCCCACTCGTGACAGTACTGTTCCAGCAGGGACAGGCTCTGCTGAAGGCCCTCAGGTGTGCGGGACAGCAGGACCAGGTCATCCGCGTACAGCAGACATCTGACCTCTGTGTGGTCGGACTGTAGAGTGAGGCCGGGGACAGTAGAGTGACCTCTGACCTCTGTGTGGTCGGACTGTAGAGTGAGGCCGGGGACAGTAGAGCGCTCCAGCATTGATGCCAGATCATTAATGTAGATGTTAAATCTTGGAGTTGGACTCAGACTGCATCCCTGCCTCACTCCACGTCCCTGCCGGAAAAACGCGGTTCTGTGGTGATTGATTTTCGCCGCACTTTAACTGGTGGTGTACAGGGATTGTACAATATCAAATGTTTTCCCGCCGATGCCAATTTGTAGGAGTTTTTATAGTAAACCATCACGCCAAATTGAGTCGAAAGCTTTTTTAAAGTCTACAAAACATGCAAATATTTTTCTTTGTTTGTCCTTGATGTTTTTGTTGATTAGAGTGTGAAGAGAATAGATGTGGTCAGATGTGCGGTGTTTTGGTAAAAAGCCAATTTGTGCTTTATTTAAAATGTGTGTGGTGATGTGTGAGACAATGTGGCTGTTTATGAGACTGCAGAACAGTTTTCCTAAAGCACTGCCCACACAGATGCCACGGGTCGAAGCGGTCACCTTTTTTAAAGGTCCCGTTCTTCGTGTTTTTTTTAAGCTTTGATTGTGTTTACAGTGTGCAATATAACACGTGTTCATGTTTCGCGTGTAAAAACACAGTATTTTTCACACAATTTACTGATCTGTATACCGCTGTTTTCACTGTCCTAAAAACGGCTGATGTTCCTTGTTCTATGAAGTCCCTCCTTCAGAAATACGTAACGAGTTCTGATTGTGCCAGCGGTTCCTGTGTTGTGATTTGACAGCAGCTTAGCGCACGTAACTTGCACGGAAAGGTCACGCCTCTTAACGGGAGATATATGCGCTTAATGATCTCTACAGCGTCCCTGGGAAAGCCAAACAAAGGTGATTTGACTCCGGGATGAAAATAACAGCGTCTCGACGACATGGCGACAAACACACTCAAACGCAACACTTCCTCTTCGTAGAGGGATGTAGTCCAAGCCGGCCGTTCGCTGTAGGCTTTGAAAGGGAACTTCTGTTAAATAAAATATCTCGCTTGGCATTGAACTTTGAGCTTTATAATTTTACAGGTATTATTTATGCTCTAACAGCAACATTACACACTAACTAAAGTTTGAACAATTGGATCACGAAGAACAGGACCTTTAAATATGGGGGTGATCAGTCCTTCAGACCAGATCTCAGGGAAGTGACCGGACCATAAAATCAGATTGAATAGTTTGGCTAGAGCTTGAATCATGCTGGGACTGCTGAGTTTAAGCATTTCATTATTAATGTTGTCTTGTCTGCATGCTTTCTTTAATTTGAGATTGTTAATATGTTCTAATATTTCAGATATTGTTATACATTTATCTAATGGATTTTGATCATTTGTAATAGTTTTCTCCAAGTCTTCTAGTTTCTCCTGGATTTTCATCTGAGGCTGGTTAAGGTCAGCTGGTTCAATTGTTTGAGAAAGGTTTTCAAATTAAGATTTCCACATTGTGCCATTCTGGAATGATGTCTCCAATTTGGGTTTATCAAGTTTTTTATATAAGTTCCAGAAAGTGTTTTGATCTACTGCCTTTTCATCAATTTTGGTGTTCAAATATTTCTCTCTTTTATTCCACAGTAGTCTTTTGTAATTCTTCAGACAGTCTGAGTAAGAAAGGCGTAATGTCTGGCTGGATGGGTCGCTGTGCTTTTGGTTGGAACGTCTCCTCAGCTCCTCAGGTCTGAGACCTGCACATTCATCATCAAACCACACATCCTTTCTTATTCTCTGCTGATTTGTTTTATGTTTGTTTTGCTGTTTAATGTTAGATAGAGTCGCCAATGTTTTGAATATATAATTCAAGTTTTTTGTTGCTAGATTTATCCCATTACCATCTAAAGTGAACTCAGTGGACATAAAGCCATCCAGCATTTTTAATATAGTAGGAATGTTCATGTTTTCTTTGAATTGGTCGGAGCTGGGTTGAGTCCACTTGAGTTTAGTTTTCAAAGGGAACAGTTTTTCAGATTGGAGGGGAGACGTTTTGGTCCTTTCCCGTGGTGGTTTCAGATAAAGCACCGTTTGGCAGTGATCGGAAATCGGGAGCTGAGGTCTGACTGTGAATGCATTAATGAAGTTTGGATCAATATCTGTTACCAATATCTGTTACCAATATCTGTTGGTGAGATGGTGGTCCAGTGGGTTAAACCATGGAACTGATATGCAGAAGGTTGCTGGTTCGATCCCAACGGTCACCACCAGTGTGTCCTTGAGCAAGGCACTTTACTCCATGTTGCTCCAGGGGGATTGTCCCTGTAATAAGTGCACTGTAAGTCGCTTTGGATAAAAGCGTGTGCCAAATACATAAATGTAAATGTACCACACTGGTTCCTAATCTGGAGCAGTACGTGAATCTGCCTAATGTTTCTCTTCTAGTTCTGCCATTAATGATGTACAGCCCTAACCCTTTACAGAGCTTTAGCATTTGTTTTCCATTCATGTTGACTGAACTATCACAGCTGTTTCTTGGTGTGATATTTGATGAGGAATGAAACGTGGTGTCGTTGAGGATGTGGTCATTATCTACAACCCCAAATCAGAAAAAGTTGGGACAGTATGGAAAACGCAAATAAAAAAAAAAAGACGTGATTTCTAAATTTACTTTGACTTGTATTTCATTGCAGACAACTTCATGTCATTTGTAAATATGCATCCTTTCCTGTCATTCAGACCTGCAACACATTTAAAAAAAAGTTGGGACAGTAAAGCATTTACCACTTTGTAATGTTGCCATTCCTTTTCACAACACTTAAAAGACGTTTAGGGACTGAAGACACCAAGTGATGAAGTGTTTCAGATGTAATTTTGTCCCATTCTTCCTGCAAACAAGTCTTAAGGTGGGCAACAGTACGGGGTCTTCGTTGTCGCATTTTGCGCTTCACATTCTCTATTGGAGACAGGTCGGGACTGCAGGCAGGCCAGTCAAGTACCCGTACCCTCTTCCTCCGCAGCCAGGACTTTGTAATGTGTGCAGAATGTGGTTTTGCATTGTCTTGTTGAAATATGCATGGACGTCCCTGGAAAAGATGTCTTCTTGAAGGCAGCATATTATGCTCCAAAATCTCTATGTACTTTTCAGCATTAATGGGTCCTTCACAGAAGTGCAAGTTACCTTTGCCAAGGGCACTGACACAACCCCATACCATGACAGACCCTGGCTTTTGGACTTGTTGCTGGTAACAGTCTGGATGATTCTTTTCTTCTTTGGTCCGGAGCACACGGCTTCCATTCCTCCCAAAAAATACCTGAAATACTGATTCATCTGACCACAGTACACGTTTCCACTGTGTGATGGTCCATCCCAGATGCCTCCGAGCCCAGAGAAGTCGACGGCGCTTCTGGACACTGTTAACATAGGGCTTCCTTTTGGCACAGTACAGTTTTAACTGGCATTTGTGGATGTAACTACGTATTGTGGTACTTGACAAAGGTTTGCCAAAGTAGTCCTGAGCCCATGTGGCGATATCGCTTATAGATGAATGACGATTCTTGATGCAGTGCCGCCTGAGGGATCGGAGATCACGGTTGTTCAGCTTAGGCTTGCGCCCTTGTCCTTTACGCACTGAAATTCCTCCAGATTCCTTGAATCTTTTAATTATGTTATGCACTGTTGAATGTGAAATATCCAAATCTCTTCCTATCTTTCTTTGAGGAACATTGTTTTTAAACATTTCAATAATTTTCTCACGTATTTGTTGGCAAACTGGCGATCCTCGGCCCATCTTTGCTCCTAAAGGATCAGACCTTTCTTGGATGCTGCTTTTGTTCCAAATCATAATTACAATCACCTGTTGACATCACATGTTTCAAATCACATCATTATTTAACCATTTTACCTCATTACTAGCCCTAAATTGCTCCTGTCCCAACTTTTTTTTTAAACGTGTTGCAGGTCTGAATGACAGGAAAGGATGCTTATTTACAAATGACATGAAGTTGACCAGACAAAACATGAAATATTTTATGTTCATATTGTCTGCAATGAAATACAAATCAAAGTAAATTTAGAAATCACTTCTTTTTTTTCTTTTTTTTTTGCGTTTTCCATACTGTCCCAACTTTTTCTGATTTGGGGTTGTACAATATTTACATAATCAATTTCTCTCCCTGTCCAGGCATTTAAATCGCCTCATATGAGGATATTTCCTCTGGACTGAAAGTGTAAGATGTCAGTCTGTAGCCTTGGAAAGCTTTGCTCTTCGTAATAGAGTCGTGAGGTGGAATATAGACGGCACAGAGGTATGGCCACATTTAATTTGAGAATTTTTTAAAGAAGGGACAACAATTTCCTTGTATCCCATTGGACAGTGTAATGTGTCATTACTGCGACACCACGTCTCATGAAAGATACAGATGTCCATATCTGTGACACTGCTGAGCAAATCTTGATCTGCCGTCTTGTTACCAAAAGTAGAAGAGTGCAGACCCTGTATAGCCTGGATGCCAGCCGAACTTAGCCCCACCCACAACATTTTAACTTGGGCAGTTCGGTCTGGACTTGATCCGTAGAGAAGTAATTATGCCCGAACAGAAACTGTTCGGACCAATGAAATTGTCAGGGCGGGCTTTAGACGATGATGCACAGATGATAAACAGTAACGTAATCATCCACGTCATCAAAGCC
>CM042239.1:7634951-7739951 GCA_023566225.1 Romanogobio albipinnatus
GAAGCGTTATGAATCAGTGAGTCGATTCAGCGGTTTGGAGCGTTATGAATCAGTGAGTCGATTCAGCGGTTTGAAGCGTTATGAATCAGTGAGTCGATTCAGCGGTTTGGAGCGTTATGAATCAGTGAGTCGATTCAGCGGTTTGAAGCGTTATGAATCAGTGAGTCGATTCAGCGGTTTGAAGCGTTATGAATCAGTGAGTCGATTCAGCGGTTTGAAGCGTTATGAATCAGTGAGTCGATTCAGCGGTTTGAAGCGTTATGAATCAGTGAGTCGATTCAGCGGTTTGAAGCGTTATGAATCAGTGAGTAGATTCAGCGGTTTGAAGCATTATCAATCAGTGAGTCGATTCAGCGGTTTGAAGCGTTATGAATCAGTGAGTCGTTTCAGCGGTTCGGATCGCCAATGTCACGTATTTCAGGAGTTTGACATGCGATCCGAATCATGAATCAACTCGCTGATTCATAACGCTTCGAAGCTTCATGATGCTGTGTTTTGAAATCGGTCCAAATTGAGCCATGTGTTTATTAAGGTCTTCAATAAAACAAGATGAGAACTTTAATATTCAATTAAAAATATTTGCTTTTTTTCTCTTTTTCATCAAACCGCAGTTTTTGCAAAAGTTTTTTGCAGTATCCCGCATTTTCCATCGCATTTTTTAAGAAAACATGCCGCATAATCAAGGATTTTTGCCCGCAACAATCACAAAAAAAGCTGCATTTTTCTGGAAGGACTGACATTAAACATATCATTGGTTTTATTTACTGACCTCAAATCCGGCATCAGAGCTTGACCACACCAAGCAGAAATGTGAGTGTTTTTGATATATAGGTTTTTATTTTTAATGAGCACAACACAACAGATATCATTTACAGTCAATGTATGGCAAACATGTTCTCCAAAACATAGCCTATTATTATTTTTAATTCCTTTAAACTGCTGTTGTAAAAACGGATTAGGGTATTGTTTAAAGCCTAATGTGACCGATAAAGGTCAAGCTTAAAGTTTCTGTTGGCGTGGCCATCACAAGTTTTGAATAGTGTGGGCGTTGAAGAGGAAGTGTCTGGAGTTGGGTTTTTAGGTCTTTAATGAACTGATGACATCCCCGTTTGAATAAAATGATGTTGCATTATTTTCCTGTTTAACACTGTAAAGCTGCTTTGAAACAATCTGCATTGTCAAAAGCGCTATATAAATAAAGTTGACTTGACTTGACTTTTATGGTAGGATACACAAATGCACATGATAAGAGTCACGGCTGATTTCAAAACGCTCGGATGACCATTACGCATGAAGGGATGATTTCTTTATTTTCTTCCTAAGAATGTCCACTGCCTTTATGGCTTAACCATTTCTTGAACTTATCACAAGATGCGCACACACACACACACGGAAACACGTGTTACTCTGCAAACTTCCCCCTTTCCTCCTTGTGATGTACTGTTGAAGGACTCTGAAAGTCTCAGTCGTGTGTTTTTTACGATAAGGACGGCGTGAAGGAAGGCCAACGGCTTCGATGTCAAGGAACTGTTGATTTACGCTGACAAACCAACGAGCAATGAGTCTATGGAGAAGTGCGATATTCTGTATCATGTGCATTCAACAAGGCAAGTTCACTGGATTTAACTCTCATATTGTTGTATCTTGAGGAGTTTTGTATTAATGTTACATACTTTGGTCCTTTGGGCAAGATTATTGAAGATTTTTTTGTGAAGAAATTGCTCTTTCAATGATAAATAAAGTGAGTCTGGGTTCTGCTTCATTGGAAACAGGGCGTTTCCCTTTACAGCGAACGTCATAGTAACTGATCTGTTTATTTTTACAGTTTTCGGTGATGAATCTATTACTGGTTACCTCGGCCAATCGGTCGTCCTGAAATCTGGAGCAGACAGTTCATGGAACCTCACCAAAATTCAATGGTCCATCTATAAGAACACAACATACATTGCAGCTCTAAAGGAAGGCGAACTGACTATATACGGGTTTTGGAGACATCGTGGTCGACTTGAGCTCAACACCAGAACGGGAGATTTAACAATCCAACATCTGACTATGACCGACAGCATGTCATACACTGTTGACCTGATCAACTCGGATAATGCTCGAAAAACTGTTATCGTTCATCTCACAGTCAAAGGTAAATGAGTCTTCAGTATAGTAAACAATAAGGCGATGCCATAGAACCATTTTTGATTGCGCCAAGAACCCTCAGGCATCAGTTTCTAAAAGAACCATTTACTCGTAGTGCATTTTAACAATCTAAAGAACCTTTTTTTGCATTGGAAATATTCTATGGATGGTAAATGTTCTTCATGGAACCATAGATACCAATGAAGAACCTTTATTTTTAAGAGTGACAATGACTTCCAGCCTGATTGAATAATTGATGTAATGTTTGTCCCAACTGCAGAACGACTCAAGGAACCAAAAATCCAGAAAACGCTTGATTCCCTCAAAGATGGCCAATGCCACATAGCCCTTAATTGCAATGCATTTAACCAAAATGTGAATCTGTCCTGGACTCCTGACGGCGAGTTCAACGGATCATATATTCTTGGAAACGCTGTCGACTCTTCGTTGGTTCTTTTCATGTCATTCAGTGGCAACAGAAACGTGACGTTCAACTGCACTGCCTCCAGTGGTCAACAGACAGAGACGAAACAGATGACAGTGGGATGTTCAGGTGGGTCTCATTAACAGGACGAAACACTGTGACAAGGTTTTAATTTCTTTATGATGCTACATATGTATAACGTCAGGACTTCAAAACAAATATAGTCTGACCACAGCCGCTAACGTCAGTCGCCAGCGCCTCTTGAGATCAGGGGAGTGAGGTTTACACACATAGCTCTTACTAGCCTCACCCCCCTAAACCTCACTCCCATTTGGGTCACAGCGCCAATTTAACTAGTCCTACTCGACCCGCTCCGAGAGGGATGTATGAGAGGCAGGCGCACTAACAAGGAGGCTAAAGACCACAGCCGCTAACATCAGTCACCAGCGCGCCTCTTGAGATCAGGGGAGTGAGGTTTACACACATAGCTCTTACTAGCCTCACCCCCCTAAACCTCACTCCCATTTGGGTCACAGCGCCAATTTAACTAGTCCTACTCGACCCGCTCCGAGAGGGATGTATGAGAGGCAGGCGCACTAACAAGGAGGCTAAAGACCACAGCCGCTAACATCAGTCACCAGCGCGCCTCTTGAGATCAGGGGAGTGAGGTTTACACACATAGCTCTTACTAGCCTTACCCCCCTAAACCTCATTCCCATTCGGGTCACAGCACCAATTTAACTAGTCCTACTCTACCCGCTCCGAGAGGGATGTATGAGAGGCGGGCACGCTAACAAGGAAGCTAAAGACCACAGCCGCTAACGTCAGTCGCTGGCGCCTCTTGAGATCAGGGGAGTGAGGTTTACACACATAGCTCTTACTAGCCTTACCCCCCTAAACCTCATTCCCCTTCGGGTCACAGCACCAATTTAACTAGTCCTACTCTACCCGCTCTGAGAGGGATGTATGAGAGGCGGGCACGCTAACAAGGAAGCTAAAGACCACAGCCGCTAACGGCAGTCACCAGCGCCTCTTGAGATCAGGGGAGTGAGGTTTACACACATAGCTCTTACTAGCCTTACCCCCCTAAACCTCACTCCCATTTGGGTCACAGCACCAATTTAACTAGTCCTACTCGACCCGCTCCGAGAGGGATGTATGAGAGGCAGGCGCACTAACAAGGAGGCTAAAGACCACAGCCGCTAACATCAGTCCCCAGTGCGCCTCTTGAGATCAGGGGAGTGAGGTTTACACACATCGCTCTTACTAGCCTTACCCCCCTAAACCTCATTCCCATTCGGGTCACGGCACCAATATAACTGGTCCTACTCTACTCGCTCCGAGAAGGATTCAAACTGGGGTCTCCGGTATGAGAGGCAGGCACGCTAACAAGGAGGCTAAAGACCACAGCCGCTAAAGTCAGTCGCCAGCACCTCTTGAGATCAGGGGAGTGAGGTTTACACACATAGCTCTTACTAGCCTTACCCCCTTAAACCTCATTCCCATTCGGGTCACAGCACCAATTTAACTAGTCCTACTCTACCCGCTCCGAGAGGGATGTATGAGAGGCGGGCGCGCTAACAAGGAAGCTAAAGACCACAGCCACTAACGTCAGTCACCAGCGCCTCTTGAGATCAGGGGAGTGAGGTTTACACACATAGCTCTTACTAGCCTTACCCCCCTAAACCTCACTCCCATTTGGGTCACAGCACCAATTTAACTAGTCCTACTCTACCCGCTCCGAGAGGGATGTATGAGAGGCGGGCGCGTTAACAAGGAGGCTAAAGACCACAGTCGCTAACGTCAGTTGCCAGCGCACCTCTTGAGATCAGGGGAGTGAGGTTTACACACATAGCTCTTACTAGCCTTACCCCCCTAAACCTCACTCCCATTTGGGTCACAGCACCAATTTAACTAGTCCTACTCGACCCGCTCCGAGAGGGATGTATGAGAGGCGGGCGCGTTAACAAGGAGGCTAAAGACCACAGTCGCTAACGTCAGTTGCCAGCGCACCTCTTGAGATCAGGGGAGTGAGGTTTACACACATAGCTCTTACTAGCCTTACCCCCCTAAACCTCACTCTCATCCGGGCCACGGCACCAATGTAACCAGTCCTACTTGACCCGCTCCGAGCAGAATTCGAACTGGAGTCTCCATTATGAGAGGCAGGCACGCTAACAAGGAGGCTAAAGACCACAGCCGCTAACGTCAGTCGCCAGCGCACCTCTTGAGATCAGGCGAGTGAGGTTTACACACATAGCTCTTACTAGCCTTACCCCCCTAAACCTCACTCTCATCCGGGTCACGGCACCAATGTAACCGGTCCTACTTGACCCGCTCCGAGCAGAATTCAAACCGGTGTCTCCAGCATGGGAGGCGGGCGTGCTAACTTGTGTTAACAAAGCCTCTTGAGATCAGGGGAGTGAGGTTTAGATCCACAGCTCTTACTAGCTTGGTTCCGTTACACGTGCTAAGTTAGTTGTAAAGTGGGTGACGTACATGTCATAATCAGCGTTGTATGCTCGGCTCACAAATACCCCTTACATTTTTTTTTGCACTAATTATTTTGTCCACAACGTGGCAACACTGGCCCAGGCCATTGTTTCACAGTCAAAAAAGAAACAGACGTCACGTTGTCAAGCACTTATATGAGAGGACTAATGTCCCCATTAAATAAAAATGGCAATTCTTGTTTCTATGGAATATTTCAGTATTTGTTATCAAGGATTTATCTGAGCACATCATGTTTTTAAAATGTATGTTCCTTCATAATCTTACATAATCCTCTTGCAGCGGCTTCTCTTCTCTGATGACGTGTTTACTGGCGCGAGGGCGGTCAGCTGTCACTCACATGAGATCCACCAATAGCAAACCACAGCCATCCAATTAAATCCCTATCGATAAAATCAAGCCCCGCCCTACATTTTTTCTTGTTTGTGAATTTTTTTTTAAACAGATATACATCCCAAAAGGGAAGAAAAGACTAGCACAACTTCTGTTTCATGCTGGCTTTAAAACAACAATATGCACTTTTTTCGCTGCTAATCTTACATATTGTGCCTTTTAAGAGGCGCACGCAGTACAAAGACATTTTATTAGGCATAACTTCTGGAGAGCAGAATCGGAAAAAAACTTGACAAGGATGAAAGTTTCTAGTGTGCTTTGAGTGCTTTAAAAGGCTGAGTTTGGCTGTGCACACTAAGCGTTCGTGTCAAAACTGAAGTGTACTTTGGGCTAAAGATTATTATCCTTTTGATGTTGTCATACATTATTCGAACAGGATTGGAGTCTCTTCCATCTTTATTTTATTTTCACCCCATGTATTGATAAAAATCAACATTTAAAGCCAGCATGAAACGGAAGTTGCGCTAGCCTTTTCTTCGCTACTGTGATAACCAAGTGAAACGGCTTCACAAACAAGAACAAATGTAGGGCGGGGCTTGTTTTGGCCATGTGGAATTGATTGGATGGTTGTGGTTTGCTATTGTGATTGACAGGCATGTGAGTAACAGGTTGCCCCGCCCTCGTCATCAGAGAAGAGATGTCGCTGCGAGAGGGAGGGGAAGTTATTTTGAATATGAGGCACATGAAAATAATGATGTGCACAGATATACCAGATTGATGATTGAACCAAATGGATTGATTTCATGGTGACTTTATTAGGAAGTAAATACAGTTCAATGCACGGAAGAATCATATGAAAAGGGCTTTTAGAGTGAACAAAGACACATTGTTCCTGACAGAAGCGGTTTTACTGCCTGTAACTTCACAGCACTGATGCTTGAATAGTGAGTCTACATATTCTTTTGTTCTTTTCTTTCTAGAGGAGAAGAAGTGTGAAAACTGTGCTGTTTGCGGTTCGCAGTCATGCAGTTCATGTTCTTTATCTGTATTCTTGGCTATTCTGCTTACAGCTGTAGTTTCGGCTCTAACATATGCATATACACAGAGAGGTAACAAACATTTCTCAAAATCAACTTTACAATACAACATTTGCATGACTGATATTGTCTTTCTGAACTGTAATTTATCTTCCATAGAACAAATTCAAAATTCCATCCAGAGTCTACGGTAATATACCACAGAGATCACAGATGTAATGGACAAATCAGCGGTTTACAGCAAAACTTAACAGTATTTATTATTATCTTTTTGAATTGGTACCAGTGGTAGTCCTGACTCCTGTGGTGGTGATGATGAAGGCAAAGTGAGACGTGACCAAATGGGACAAGAAACAAAGGACAAAAAATCTTATTTTCCATAAGATTCATCTGAACAGTGAGCTGATTTATAGAAAGGAGCTGATTTGACGCTGTGTTCCACAAGAAGATAGTTATACAAATTGGGAGCATTTTGAAGAAGCTTCAGTTTAAAGCAGTTGACGTGCGGAAGTTGTGACTGTTGGTTTGACCTCATTGGAAATGCACCTGTGTGAATGATGATTTTTGTACTTCAGAAAACCTTTTTACTATAGAAAAAAATGAATGTTGTGTTAAATCCATTTGGCTCAATATCTGAAGGCTTGTGCTCCTTCAGTAAATGGATGTAACGCTTCTGGTACTAATGGCTTTTCAATCTTTACTTGACAAACTATGGCAGCTTTTTTATTTAATACATTGTCAAACTTCTTTGTTCAAGAGCGGTGGATGTTAGCACACTCACAGTTCCTGTTCTTTCTTAAATGACTTTTATTTTGAAGTGTATTGTTTTTGTTTCCAATGTTCCTGGTGTTCACTTCCTGTTTTACTTTGTTTCCATATTTTCCCTCCTCAGGGAAAGTAGTTATTCATTACCCACACCTTCAGGTTGTTAATAAATGTTTTTGGATACTACTGTCTGCCTTACTAAAACACCCGCTTTACACAGGTGCTTCATATATATATTTTATATATATCTATTTTGAATTAAAAGGCTCGAAAATATCACCAGAAAAAAAATGAAATAGCCCATTAAAGATGAAAGTATTATGTAATAATTTATGACATTTCTCCTTAAATAGAACTTTTTGGCATGAAGGGTTCTTTAAAATTGAGTCAAAACCCTAGGGTTCTGTATGGAGCACAACAGTCGGGTTCCAAAATTGAGAACTTTATTTTCTCCTTTAGGAAATTGATTTTTAACGATAACTTATAAACGATAACTTATCCCTCCCTCGCACTTCGAAACAAATCCTTCCCTCGCAGGTCAAAATGACCTGAACCCCTAAAATTATACTTTTTTTTTTTTTTTGGTTCACAAAGCTCATTTTTTTCTATTTTTTAATGCAATTTTTGTATAGGTATTTTTTATTTCATTTACCTTTAAATTACTAGAGTTCATCAATAAGTAAATAATTTAAGCACATTCTTCACATTCTTTCAACTTAAATTTTCATGCATGACCCTGTTATTCAGCTCAGAGTATCTGACATTGGGTGTCTTTGCCAACCTCTTGTGAAAAAGTTATAATACAACATGATATTTAATGACTCTTGCCACAGATGGCCTTATAGCTCTATATGGAGCAAATGGGCCGTTCCGCTGGGTCCTAAAGTCAGTTAAATTCAGTATGCATTCAGATACACAAGTAGACATGATTAAAAAAAAAAGCTAAATGTTTTAACATTTTAGCTTGAATTTTCTGTGTACTAAAGTATTCCTATACAATACAATACAATATTTATTTGTAAAGCACATTTGAAAACAACCACCGCTGACCAAAGTGCTGTACATAAAATAATCAAACTACAAGATAGAGAGGAAAAAAACCGTTTTGGAACTGCCGTCGCAAAAACGTGATCGACGCATTTTTTAAGTCTAGATCTGGGCACGATGAGTAGACAGTGCTCACTGGATCTCAAAGATAATTTTTTTTTTTTAATCGATTCTAAATTTGACAGGTAGCCAGTGCAGTGCAGATAAAATAGGAGTATAGTAATTTAATTAATTACTAAGGGGTCAAATTCACCTGAGGGAAGGTTTTGTTACTTTTTAAAGTTTCAAACACAACAGTTATTTTTTTGGTGTGTATTCGTGGTTCAAGTGCAACATAAGTCCCAGGGTCTTGGACTTCTCCGTTGAACACTCAATTTTTATAAAAAAAAAAAAGAAAAAAAAAAAAAGAGTTTCGGGGTAATATGACCCGAGGGAAGGATGAGGTTAAAGACAGCCCTACTGTGAGCTACAAGTTTGTTAATTGATATTATTTGTTTCTGTTGAAAGCATTAGTCCACATTATTGCAACTTACACAGCATTAACCCCAGTGTTAAATTAACTCTCCTCAGAGTTCGAGTCCACACTCAAGAGTGATAAAATTCACACTGACTCATTTAGGTCACCATCATGGTAATCAATGTTTGCTTTAGTTGGGCTCTTGGCCCTTGACTTTATAACATTAGGTTTTCTCTGCCTGCTGTAACCGAGTTATAACAGCCAAACAAGCCAAGAGAAAATGTGATCAAATGTTGTTGGTTATGTTTTGACATCAATTGCATCATTGCAAAAATTGCATCATTGCAAATTGCACCATGTGAGATGGTGGTCCAGTGGGTTAAACCATGGAACTGATATGCAGAAGGTTGCTGGTTCGATCCCAGCGGTCACCACCAGTGTGTCCTTGAGCAAGGCACTTTACTCCATGTTGCTCCAGGGGGATTGTCCCTGTAATAAGGGCACTGTAAGTCGCTTTGGATAAAAAGCATCTGTCAAATGCATAAATACTAGGGATGCATCATCATGTGGCTTGAATCTCTGAGTTAGGTTTTCACTGATTAGTAACAGTGATTATACAGCATTATATAAGAGAGGTATTTAAAAGTTGCTCTGATCAACAAAAAAATAAATACATTTGAATTATTCTATCATTTAGACATAAAGAATCAGCATATTAATCTTAACGTGTTTTAGTAGTGTAACACACTTGAAAGAGATGACAAGCGCGTGATTTGGTTGGGTTCGTTTATTCAGTCAGCACCATTTGCTACAGCTCCGTACCACACTGTACAATACCATACTATATACTGCTCGTCTCGTGAAAGCTCGCGTGAACAACAAACTAACTCTTCTTCTTCCCTTTTAGGTCTACCCTGGGGTTCCACACCTGGTTTCCGCCACCCATTGGACACCCTTCACATAGCTGAAAGTATACTACAAATTTATATGCATGTACTGAATAATTAACCAGCAATTATTAATAACAGAATGACAATTATATAAACATAATAAAGATTAGGTGAGTCTAGCTTTCAATTCACAATTATATTAATCTATATATATATTCTAGATTTTCCCCACATTCTCCCCTACAAAATAGAATGTAGTCCTGACATTCACAGAATACAATACCACCCATAGATAATCTCTTTGGTAGGAGTCAGTGATACAACAGTTTTAGTAGTTGTGCTATACTTTGACACGTGACACACAACATTTATCTCCTTTTCCATGCGGTGATTAGCAGACATCATTGCGCACCATGATCTTCCACCACCATCACTGTCTATCAACAGGAATCTGTACTTTCACTGAAGGAATCTAACCTTTAACCATAGAAAATGTTTCCTTTTGGAATGCTATGGTTACTACTTTCTCTATAAAACTGAAGAAGAGGGGAAAAAAACAATCGTATTCTGGTTTTACTTTAATTTGTTAACTAGAACTTGTTACTTTGTTTTACTTCAACAGCTTACCCCTCTACGATACTAGGCTGACCTAGGGTATGGTAAGTAAACATTTTTTTTTACTTTTCTATTTCTCAAAGGATATACTCTTTTGCAGGCAGGTTGTGAAGGAGGCTCCATGTCACTCTCTTCCGCATCGTCTGTTTCTCCAACCTCTCCTCCGGATGACACATCTTCTCCCTGTCCAACTCCTTGCTCATCTTCCTCCTCTGGACCTGTATCGTTCAGAATCACTGTCTCTACTGAGTGATGTTCTGAAGGTTTTTCCTGTAGATGCCTCCTCTCGCTCCGACTCTCTCTGTCGACGGGCACTCCAACCAGGCATCTCCAATCATCTTCACCATCCAAACTGTCACAGTGTCTCTGATTCTGCTGTGTTGATGTCTTTCCAATCTTGCCTCTTTTCTTTCTCAGGTCTTCCAGGTGAGTATACACTCTCTACCGGTAAGTAGTCACACAGTAACAAGATTCCTGGGCAGTATTCTTGTTTTTCCTTTTCCGTTTTCCGGTCGAACTTCATATACTGGACCATCCTGGTACTTCCTCTGGGTGACGACAGAAACTTGTTCTTTCCAAAATGATCGAAGTTTCCCAGGTCCACCTTTCTCTTTGAAGTTCCGGACAAGTACTCTGTTCCCAGGGATCAGTTCAGCTCCGTGCACTTTCTTATCATACAAAGCTTTTCCTCTTTCCTTCTCTTTTTGTGACACTCTTGTGGCTAACTTGTAGGCTTCCACCATTCTCTTCCTCCAGTTCTCCGCATAGTCATGGAGCTTTGGTCTTTTGCTGGTACACTGAACATTATATCAATTGGCAGTCTGGGAGTACGACCAAACAGGAGATAAGGGGGAGGAAAACCCGTCGCCTCACTTTTTGTACAGTTGTATGCATTTACCACCTTTGCAAGTGATGTCTTCCAGTCGGCTTTGGCGGTTTCAGGAAGGGTCCTCAGCATAGCTAACAAAGTTCGGTTAAACCACTTGAAGGAATTTAAAATAATCAAAGATATTTGAAATCCAACAAAGAAATTTGTTTTACTGTTGTCATCCCCCATTTGCTTATCAGAAGGGCCATCTGGAAGACAACAGAGAGGCCTGTAGGCCACACGGGGTCACACCTTTACAGTGGGGGAAGTTTGGTCTGATTGGTCAGTTTAAATGTCATGTTTGAGTTTGGTCTGATTGGTCAGTTTGAAAAGAATACATTTGGTTTCAGTCACATGGTCAAGGAATAGATAAAAGAAGATTGGAACTGTTGCTCTCTCTCTCTCTTTTCTCTGGCTCTCTTACTCTCTGGCTCTTGAGGTCATTGGGGCTTCTCTTCTTTGCTCTCTCCCCCACTCTCTCTACCTCTCCCTCCCTCTCTTTCTCTCTCTCTCTCTCTCTCTCTCTCTCTCTCTCTCTCTCTCTCTCTCCCTCAGGTAACATTTTATTCATGCTGTGTACGATTAATGGTATATGTTTATCATCTCATACATCCATTTTGAAGCTATTTTAAGTGTAACCATAACCAGATTTTGTCATTAAATCCTTTCTATTACGAATACTGTGCTCACTAGTTTTGATTTGGTATTGACTTTGAAGTGCTCCCTATTTCAATACAATATAGTCACATTATAGCAACGCTCTCCCACGTATTTTGCTATTGGAACTGCACTTATCTCCGTCGTTGGTATAAGTTGTAGTGGGTGGAAATAGACGAGAAATGTACAGTTTTCTTCCCTCTTTCTGATAACGTTTCTTTAGTCTTCTGGCAACCCTGCAGATTGAACCATCTGCAGGAGTCCACTCTTACACACTCAACTTGACCATTTCCCGGTGGGTGATATGGTGTAGTATGGGAGCCTTGCACACCACTGTACTCTTGCAACTTCGCAAACAGCTTGTTATCAAATTTCCTCCCCTGGTCGTGGTGCAGTTTCGTCGGAAACCCAAACTTTAAAACAAAATCCCCGAACACCTTCTCAGCCGCTGTCTTTGCGCTTTTGTTTCTGCATGCGTACACCTGAGCAAAGTGTGAAAAGTGGTCCATCACCACCAAGATGTACTCATATCCTCCTTTACACCTCTCTAGATGTAGAAAATGTGTGTAAAATAAGTGGTGGTGATATTTAAGCAGTTTACTCCTCAAGCAGCTACAAACACGTGTGACGTAGTGTTCCACTTCTTTTTGCATGTGGGGCCAATAAAACCGATCTCTGATCAAGTTCAGCACCCTTTCTGCTCCCTAATGAGCCATGTCTTGGTGTAACTCTTTGTAGACGAGCTCATGGTATCTCCTAGGCAATACCAACTGATGACGAGTTGCTGTTTTGCGGAACAGGAGACCATGTTCATCCAGGTGTAACTTAGCTTGTTCCCTCATCAGTCCCCGAATACACTGATTCTTGATGTGTGTGTCGATTAAAAAATAAGAAGTTCAAAAAAAATGTGCGCATAATCTCATGCTGTCTCAATATGCTCAATAATGTAAATTAACTTAACACCCATATAATCAGAGATTGTTCTCAGAATGAGTTCATCAGGTGTCATTATACAAACCAGAGTCAAGAGCCACAAACACTGATCACCATAATGGTGACTTAAAATGGTGAATCTTTGCTTCAGTGATTCTGCTTGTTATCATCAGGTGTCACCACTAATGCTCAAGCATCACTCAATTAATCTCTAAATGATCTTTGACACTGATTCAGAGTTCATTTTAACACTCTTGATTGTGGAGTCAAATAAACTCAGAGAAGAGTTAATTTAACACAGGTTTTTGCGGGTAGTTTTAAAATAGTTGATTTTATCAGTGGAATTTGTGGTGAAAAACTATACATTACCCATGATGCTGTGCAGAAAATTCCACCAATCAGACTCAAAATAAGCAACAAAATAGCTATTTAGCTCCACCCACTCCCATGACACTCTCAAAATACTTAGGTATTTTAAATATAAATGCATATTTTGCGATGAACTTAATATATACTGTAAAAAAATATTTCCTTGGCTTTACAAAAAAAATTGAGGCAAATATTTGCATCACTTCTAAGTATTTTGTGTTCGACCAAGTAGACTTTACATGTCTTCAACATGCACCCTTAAGTAATTTCAACTCAAATGTCCATAAGTAATTCATAAACACAACTTAAAAACTTTGTTTAGCAGAAACATAATTCAACTTGGTGCCAATAAAATTAGACTTATAAGACATGCATTAGTATAGGCCATTATATGTAATAATCAGTAGACTCAAACCACAATACTGCTATTATCAGTTGCTCATAGAGCAAAGCAATTTATATGATGCACTGCGTCAGCCTAACGTCAGGCTCCACTCGTCACTACGACTGTAACCCCCAAAACTCCAAGACAAAAACTTTTCTAAATCCCAACTTTATAGAACATTAAACAATAATAACAAGCCTTCTACTTTAATCATATTGCCTAAAACCATTTTCTCTTCCAGTTAAATCCACGCAGAGCATTCTGGGAACTACAAATCTCCTTCCCCCCAGTAAGTAGGTTGTACACAATAAAATTAAGTTGTGACAAAATGTCCAATCTAAAGCAAACATTCTCGTTTTGAATAAGTGCTTCCATTTCAGCAGCGAAACCACCCAAAAAGAAAAGAAAACCCACAACTTTCTAAACATGGAAATAAATGAAGATTACAGCAAGATCAATGTGAAAAGGGTTCATTTCAGCCAAATCCATCTTAAAAATATATCTAAATTACGGCACATGCTCTCAATGCAAAATGCTGAACAGTTAGTTCATGCGTTCATGACCTCAAGGTTAGATTATTGTAATGCTCTACTGGGTGGTTGCCCTGCTCGCTTAATAAATAAACTCCAGCTGGTCCAAAACGCAGCAGCTCGAGTACTTACTAGAACCAGGAAGTATGACCATATTAGCCCAGTTGTGTCAACATTGCCCTGGCTGCCTATTAAACATCGCATACATTTTAAAATCTTGCTTATTACTTACAAAGCACTAAATGGTTTAGCTCCCCAGTACTTGAGCGAGCTCTTAACACATTATACTCCATCACGTCTACTGCGCTCTCTAAACTCTGGCCAGTTGATAATACAGAGAATATCCAAATCAACTGCAGGCGGTCGGTCCTTTTCCTATTTAGCTCCTAAACTCTGGAACAGTCTTCCTAGCATTGTTCGGGAAGCAGACACACTCTGTCAGTTTAAATCTAGACTAAACACACATCTCTTTACTGTGGCATACACATAAAACACTTTTTCAATGAAATGATTGTTAGGCTGCATTAACTAGGTCAGCCGGAACCGGGAACACTTCCCATAACACCTGATGTATTCGTTACATCATCAGAAGAATGGCATCTACGCTAATGATAGGCTCTCTGTTTTATCCCGAGGTTTACTGCAGTCAGTCGGATCTGGGCCATATCCTGATCAGATGGTGGACCTGCGCCCAGAGAAGACCAACACAGGACCCCGAAGTGTCTGCAGAGACCGTGATTAGACTCCCCCTGCAACTGCCTCATCGACACAGCATCTTAATAAACCCGTCTCCAGTGTGATGAGTCCGATTGTTCGAATATTACAATTAAATAATACTTAAATCGATATGTCATCCGCAATAAACCCGTCTCCAGCGTGTTGCCTCCGGTCCTTCGAATATTCCGATCTATTATGATCTCTGACCTGTAAAGCTGCCAGAATAATAATAATAATAATAATAATAATAATAATAATAATAATAATAATAATAATAATACGCTGTTTGTTAATTGGCCAGAGGAGAACTGGCACCCCGACTGAGCCTGGTTTCTCCCAAGGTTTATTTTTCTCCATTAGGTCACCTGATGGAGTTTTGGTTTCCTTGCCACTGTTGCCTCTGGCTTGGCGTGCTCAGTTGGGGACACTAACATTTTTCAACTAAACATCGAAATAAATCTAATTAATAAACTAAATGAACCATATAATAATGAACCATATATTACTGATCTAATTATTGATCTAAAGCCCACACTGTCACCGTATGGAAATTTAAACTGATGACATCAAATGACTATACAGCTTCATAAAATTATGCTGCATTATTTTGCTGTTTAACACTGTAAAGCTGCTTTGGAACAATCTACATTGTTAAAAGCGCTATATAAATAAAGTTGACTTGACTTGACTTAAATATTTTAAGTAAATGTAACTTTGGAAATGCACTTCTACAAAGCCTGGTCTAGATTTTTCAGGATAAGTGCGATATATATATAATTATACAAAATATGTTTTTGCTACAAAACCAAATTAAGTGAGCTACTCAAATTATCAAAGTAAAGTAACAAATATGTAAATTTGTAAAAACAAATAATGATTTTTTTATGTTACACTTACAGCCTCAATCATTCATTTTATCAGTGTATATAAAATTCATATGATATAATAATAGTTCAGAATAGTCTTTAGAGAAAGTCTTCTTTCATGAGCCACGGCTTAAAATGCTTGAAAGAAGATTTTTTTTCAAAATGAATGAAAGAAAAAAAATATTCCGGAATGAGTGGAAAAAGTGCGCGGGACTAATACACTCGATAGAGCCCCACTGAACCTCAAGACCATATAAGAGTGAGCATGTGTCACAGTATTCTCAGCACTGACACTGTTTTAGGGAAGTGGTCAACTTTGACCAGAAACGGACACGTCACCTTTATCTCAGAAGATCTGCATAGAAGTAAAAACACTTCACAAGTATTGCTCCTAAAAAAGACATTCCACTGAAACATGACCACACTTGACCAAACTTCTCAGTGATGTTATTTCAATGTTTTATTTACGTTGTGCTTTTCTTAGGCTCAAGGTCACTTCACAGAAAGCACATATATAAATACACAACTTATACACAAACACCAACTCGTACATAACAACTGGCTATAGTGAAACACAAGTTAGTCCAGAAGATAAGACTAGTGAATGTACAATCTGTTGTCAGACAATGGAAGACTGTTATGTTTAGCTAAAAGTGACTATTGGTTTATAATCGAGACGGGAAAAACAAGGCCTTGCTCTGGCGAGTCTCAGAAAGTAGGTACGGTTTGTTTCCGAGAAGTCACACAATTTAGAGAAGTTGAGTATTGGAGTGACGTGTCAAAGGTGCGACTGCTTGTGGCTGAGGGAGTCTGAGAAGTAATTGTGCTGATGGAGAATGATGTTATTTTGAGACAAGTGACCGATCGGTAAATGACTTGACACTAATGTTAATATAAAGAGGGGAAGTGACTCTTTGCTGACCAATAGCAAAGGTTAGATACTCCTACACTCTTAAAAATTAAAGGTTCTTTATAGAGTGCATTAGTGCACGTCCAATTTTTCAGCGGCACTTGTTCTGGAAGTATTTCTTTCCATTAAGTTCTCTCATTGGGATTTCAAAAAAGCGTTATAAGCCATGAACGAGGTGAATCATAAAAGTACAAACTTTGATTTGAAGCAAAACAGTATTTAAAAATTGGACAAAAACGGAAGAGGTACTTAACAGCTTTAGTGAAGGAAAGAACTACAATCCCATGAAGCATTGCAAACAGCATGACGGAGAATTATAAAAACTAGATATAATAAGTATTTGAATAAGCATATTATACAATACAATATAAGTATTTTGAGAGGCCGACTCTATTACGTTATTTGCAGTGCTTGTTTTGAGTCTGATTGGTGGAATTTTCTGCACAGCATCATGGGTAATGTAGTTTTTCGCCAGGAATTCCGCTGTTAAACACGATTATTTTAAAACTAAGTGGAAATAATGCCGACTGATGGCTTCAACTGAAGCAAATACTATTGATTAACAACCAAAGTAGCTCACAGATTTATGCTCTCTTACCTTAAAGCTACACTGTGTGATATTTTCCCCCATCTAGCGGTGAAAAGGTATATGACCATCCAGTAAATATTAGGTTCTGTTCCTCCCAATTCCGATTTCGTTTTAACTCCTACGGTGGCCGTTTTAGTCCAAGATTAACATGGCTTCCAGTTCAATCCAGACACGGTGCCATCGAGTGTTAAAACGCGAAAGGCGAAGCTTGAATTTACGGGTATGTCCCTCTTTGGATAATGTACTTTCAAGATGGAGGGGCAACATGGCGACCCCCATTCGAACCCCTTACCCGTATGTATTTTCAATGGCATATTATAAACTTACGAGAATACTTTATAACTTGAAATAAGTAAATATACATTAATGAGCACTTATATTTTTGAAAGAACTAAGTGTTTTTAGCTAAGAATAAACTAAAAAAGTTACACAGTGTAGCTTTAAAGATTTATGAGTTATCGTTGAAAATCAATTTCCCTGGAGAAAATGAATGGAACCCGACTGTGGCTCTATTGTCATCGATGGTTCCACGAAGAACATCCATGGAACCTTCCATTCCTCAAAAGGTTCTTTATAGTTAAAACAAAATGTTGTTTAGTTGTTTTTATATGTTCAAAAAAAAGAAAAAAAGAAAGGGGGATAAAAGTTTTTTTCTCCTCATAATGGACTTCAATGGCAACCAACGGTTGAAGGTCCAAATCAATACAGTTTCAAAGGAAGGGCTTCAGTGGCTCTGCCCGATCCCAGACGAGGAACAGGGTCTGATCTAAACAAACCATCAGACATTTTCTTAAAAAAAAAAAAACTTCTTAACCTCAAATGCGTGACTTCAAGTGTTGTGATTCTTCACTACATA
Source organism: Romanogobio albipinnatus (assembly GCA_023566225.1). Lineage (NCBI taxonomy): Eukaryota > Metazoa > Chordata > Actinopteri > Cypriniformes > Gobionidae > Romanogobio > Romanogobio albipinnatus. The sequence goes on from CM042239.1 coordinate 7,652,841, forward strand.
TGACGTCATCACGTCGGAAAGGTCACATGACATATAGGTGAAAGTACCGATCCAGTGTCGAAAAACTCCATCTCATGTTGTCCTCCAACTTTAAAATCATCCGACATTGTTGTTTTACCTTTAGTTTTGTAAAGGCTGTTTGATTTAGTCTTTAACACTGGGTCGGTACTTCCACCTATGTCATGTGACCTCGCCAACGTGATGATGTCATACACTGTGAAGTATCACAACACCGAAGTCGAGCATCTGAGGTTAAAAAGTATATAAATGTTTATTTTTGTTGAAAATGGCCGATGGTTTGTCTAGATCAGACCCTGTTCCTCGTCTGGGATTGTGCAGAGCCTCTGAAGCCCTTCCTTTGAAACTGCATTGATCTTCTTTCTGACTGAAGGAAAGATTCACAATTTTAGTCAGTCACCATTATGGTGATCAGTGTTTACTTTAGATGGGCTCTTGTCTCTTGTTTTTATAATGACACCTGATGAACTGATATCATTCTGAGAACAATCTCTGATTATATGGGTGTTGTGTTAATTTACATTATTGAGCATATTGAGACAAAAAATGTTTGAACTACTTTATTTTTTATAGACACATCAAGAATCAGTGTATGACTGCATTTGACCTTCAACTTTTGGTTGCCATTGAAGTCCATTATGTGCAGAAAAAACCTGGAATGTTTTCCTCAAAAAACGTAACATCTTTTCAACTGAAGAAAGAAAGACATTAACATCTTGGATGAGATGGGGGTGAGTAAAATATCAGGACATTTTTATTTTAAAGTGAACTAAACCTTTAAGGAATGGTCACTGAAAGGTTACTGGAGGAATCGAAACTGCCTCTTCCATGGTATCGCTACGAACCTTTTTGGAACCTTTATTTCTAAGAAATTCAGAAACATATTTATTCTCATTATAGTGCTGATCCACTAGAATTGTAGAAATGACAACTTTCGCATGTGACGGCATGATCTGTTATTTTAAGAAAACGACAACTTCGAAGCTAAAGCGCTACTGAAATAAAAAAAAGTCATTCTCATGTCTGTCCTGAGGTTTGATGATTTCAGTCACTCAGCTGTTCTTGGTCCGTTTAGCCTTCGATCTCAATATTATTGCTTTTAATGCATATCAATAGCTGAAACTAACCAATATGGAGTGCTTATCAAATTCAGAAAGGGCAGAAAGTCTTTAGTTATGGTGCTGTTATTATATCATAGGCTGTATGAAAAATTACCATTCAAAAGTTTGGGATCAACAATGCTTTTTAAAGGCACATTAAACTGATATAAAAATGGCAAAATTGGAATATGGTGTAAAACATTCGTGAATAAAGCAGCGTTTCCATCCCATGTGTTCAAGAGAAAAATATCATCACCTCCTGGGAAATTGGCACAAAATATCTGCAATAAAAGTCGAAGTTGCTGCAGAAACTGTGGCTCTTTTTTCCTCCATCATAAATGAGTTGCGTCTCAGAGTGGCAGACGAAACGCTATAAACGCTGTCATGTTCTCTTGTGTTGGGACGCTGGAGGAATTAAACCAAATCATTCTGATCACAGACAGTGAAAGTTTCCACAGTTTCAGAAAGATCAAACCAACATTTGAGATGTTGCGATGCCATTGGTCCACTGGCTAATGCAGTTATCCAACCACAGCCTGTGTTGAGGCAAAGTCACATGAGTTTTTTGTTGCGCTTTGAGGGATTTAATCGGTAAATGTGTTTCCAACGTAGTTTATGTGCATAAAAAAGGTGGACGGAAACACTGAACACACTGGAGTAATGATGCTGAAAATTCAGGAATAAATTTTAAAGGGTTACTTCAGCGATTAGCATTAAGCTTTGTATCAGTAGAAACCCGGTTGTATATTTGAATGATTGTGCCCCCCCCCCCCCCCCCATATCCCCCTGAGACGAGAGATTTATGCATTTTATGTCTGGAAAAAAGCCTCCGATGACGTAAGTATCGTCATTTTGCGTCATCTTTTTTGGCCAGAGGCTAAAGACTACAGGAGCTGTTCCGCCCACAGGGGGTGAGATCTCACGGCCGCTCGGCTCAGGCATTCATTACTGAGCGATGCAGAGCAAAGTGAGTGTTTCAACTTTTCAATGAATTCCTATGAAAGTTAAGCTTCCATAGGCATGATCTGAAAACGCGGCAGACTGGAAACGCCTGTATGAATGAATGCCGTGTTCAGCTCTGCTCAGCACAGCTCTTCGCTCTCGTGATGAATGAAATCTGACTCCTGCTGCGTTTGTGCCGCGACTCTCGCTCGGCTCATCGCAGACACAATCTGTTTTTAATTGCAGTGTCTGTTGGTTCTCTAACTGAACTACAGGATTTTATTACTATAAAAATTAAAACGACGGTGGGGTGGAGCCGCGGTGGGCAAGTGATGTAATCGCTAGGCGTGGCTTGGGAGTGCCCTCGCGAAGCAAGTGCATTCTGGGAGTTGTTGTCTTTCATCCATATGAGCCAAAAATAAATTTTCTGTCTTTTCTCAGTCCAGAAGGCACCAACTTCTAAAATAATTGCACATTTCTACTACATAAATACCCAGTTTAAATACACATTCATCTTCCCAGCGCTGAAGTACCCCTTTAACTCTTTCCACACCATTAACGCCATTGACGTTTTGCAACACTTTCACAAAATAAATTTTTTTTAAAGATAATTGAGACTTTTTATCTCACAATTGTGAGTTTACACCTTGCAATTCTGACTTTTGTTCTGAGAATTGTAAGATATAAACTCACAATTTGAGTTATGAAGTTAGAATTACAAATTAAAAATACTTTTTTTTCTCCGAATTGCGACTTTATATCCCTTTATATATTTTTTGTTTAAAAACAGGGGATCTGTTTTTTTAATGATATATTGCATGCAACAAAATATTCTGGAGGCCATGAAACTTTAGTGAAAACGCTGGCAGGGAAAGAGTAAATTTGTAGTATTTTACAATATTACAGTTTTTACTGTATTTTTGATCAAATAAATGCAGCCTTGTTGAGCGTGAGAAAGCATCTTTCAAAAACATATATATAAAAACTGAATCTTACTGATCCCAAACTATTGAATGATGTGTATAACGCAATATTGTGCTAACTCTGCTTTTTACAAATTCAATTCTCCTTCATACAAAAAGCATTTCAACATGAAATATTCAACACAGTTAATTTAATGCAAGACTTCAAAGGTGAACCGGTGCATACGAGAGAAGGGTTGACCAGATCGACACAGGAAGCGTCTGTCACTCACAGGACTTCCTGGTAAGGGGAGGAAGTGCTGGCGCTGACTGCAGGGTGGCGCTGATAGTTGATTTTGTCATACAGGGTTTGAGGCTGCAGAGGGAGTAAGAGCGAGACGTTACATCTGATTCCAAAGAAATGCTCTGCAGCAAAGCTTCGTAAATGTGACTACCATATTCGTTCTGCCCACTGTGGCATTTGCAAAGTTTTTTTTGTGCAAAAAACACATATTATAAACCCCTTTAATGAGCAAAAAAGGATGCAATATTAGATTATGATGCATGCAAGTACTTACCAAGTTTTTTGTGACTTTCAGGTCATCCACCGTTTCATAAATGGACATCCCGTTTACAACACTTTCAGATCGTTTCTGTAATGCAGATAAATCTGGTTAGCTGCAAAAATTATGCCTCCATTTTTATGCCACATATTAGGTTCATATGTGTGTACAAGACGTGTAGTCATTTAAAATCATCCACAGGAAGATTTCTAATCCACAAGGGCAGAAGTGAGCTGCTCACCTTCGCAACGGCATCCGTATTCACATCCTCATAGACTGTAATGCCAGCTTCACTTTCTCCTTCTCCTGCAAGAGTGAGATCATGAGGATCGCTATCGATAAAACAAATACCTGCGGTCCTTGATTTTAAATGGTTGAGCCAAGTTCCGTCATTGTAAATTACTCTACACACACACACACACACACACACACACACACACACACACACACACACACACACACACACACACACACACACACACACACACATATATAGATATATATAGTTTAAATATATATAAAAATGTATATAATAATATATTGCATTAATATATTATACATAAGGAATTATCGCTTTTTGTATATTGAAAGATATATCTTTACTATGTTACAGTAATGAGTTACTTTGACGCAATCGAGTTATGTGACACAACACAAAGTATTTGAGCTGCGTTTACAAGGAAAGTTGTGTTGGTATTACTTAAAGGGTTAATTCACCCAAAAATGAAAATCACCCCATGATTTACTCACCCTCAAGTCATCCGAGGTGTATATGACATTCTTCTTTCAGACGAATAAAATCGGAGGTATATTAAAAAAGTCCTGGCTCTTCCAAGCTTTATAATAGCAGTAGTAGTTGCTCTGTTTTTGAAGTCCATAAAAACTGCATCTGTCCGTCAAATAACTGCTCCACACGGCTCTGGGGTGTTAATAAAGGCCTTCTGAAGCAATGAGTTTGTGTAATATTTAAAACTTTATAAAATTAAGTGTCGCTGTTCGCCTTCCATATTCAATTTATGGAAAAAGTGTTGAAAGTGCCTCTGCCGATCAAAGGCTTCCGTTACCAGGTACGCTCGTCAGACATCGCGAACGCAACTTGAATTGCGAGAAGGCACTTTCAACACTTTTCTACGGAAGGCGATCGGCTGGAGCTTTACTTTATAAAGTTTTAAATATGGATATTTTTCTTACACAAATGCATCGATTCGCTTCAGAAGGCCTTTATTAACCCCTGGAGCCACGTAGAGCAGTTATTTGACGGACAGATGCCTTTTTTATGAACTTCAAAAACAGATGAACAGTCACTGCCATTATAAAGCTTTGAAGAGCCAGGACATTTTTAATATAACTCTGATTTTATATGTTCGTGTGAACTCATCATGTTTCCTAAATATCTGCAAGCATATTATGGTATTTATTTTGCTTTAGAACAGTCAAAAACGTACATACAGCACCTTTAAGGGGGAACCTATTATGCAAAAACTTTTACATGGTGTTTGAACATAAATGTGTGTCAGCAGTGTGTTACACAACTACCATGCACTCCTCTTTTGTTAACCCCCTGGCATAAATCGTAAGCAGTGTCTTATAATAAGCCATTTGCAGATTCTAGCAGTGTGAAGTCACGCTTAGGGCACGCCCACGACTGCTGGCGGACTCCGCCCTATTCAAATAGACCCCGCCCACAGTGAGCTGTACACAGTCGGCCATGTTTATCTCCTCGCCTTCAAATTAGAAATGTATTCTTATTAAAGCTACTAAAATTCATTCAGTCGAGAGGAGTGATGTTCTGTTGTTTGATTCATAGTAACAGCAGATATAGCAGTAGATCCTGTATATGACACTGCTGTCTCTTTAATACACATATCTAATATACACATGCAGTTTATTGATGTTCACAGATATAACCGACTGTGTTTATGTGAACCTTGTGTGTTAATGACATAAACTTGTGTGTGTTTGACAGTTTAAGCACAATAAGACGTGAAAGAGAACTTAGTTTAATACTCTCGGGACGCTCTGTCTGACATTAGCTTTCTGTGTGCGTGCTTCGGGTGTGTGTGTTCTCAGAAAACCATATATCAGAAGTTTAGACTGATATGGCTCTAAAGCACATGCAGATAATAAACTCTCATGATGATGAAGAACTGAGCACGAGCGTGACAGCGATAGTGATGATAATCAAAACCAAGCTCATTGTCATTTGAAGATACATGCACGAAAACAGCATGTTTTTCTTTCCACTCAAAAATGGCCATTTACAACATGATCTGTGGGGTGTTTTGAGCTGAAACTTCACAGACACCTGAGACTTATATTACATCTTATAAAAAGGGGGCATAAGTGAAAAGTCTAATTGGTCAAGTACAAATGAGTTGCATTCAAAATACTCTATTCTGATGCACATCACAATTATTTTTGAGTTAAACCAAGGCAATGATTGGTTTAAGTGGGAAAAATTAGTTGGAAAATTAGCGGGAGCAGGACGAGAAAACAGTCCCGCGCCGACCTCTATTTTGAACTCAACTCATTTAAGTTTGACCAATTAGACTTTACATGTTTTCAACAATAAGTAATACCAACACAACTTTCCTCATAAATGCAGCTAAAATACTTTGTGTAGCAGAATCAAAACTCACATGAGTGAAAGTAACTCGCATTAGTGTAACATAAACATAAATATATTGTCACATACTTTTTTATATATTTAAACCATTTAATACATTGATCATGAGTATGTGGAACTATATCTTCTTTCTGTTAGGGTAAAACCCCTTGAGCTTAGTAAACCACGGTTTCTTTTGTCTTATTGCTTTAATAACTTCTGTTCTGTTGTGTGTGTGTTCATGTTCACACTTGTTCAACACACCTGTTCGGTTTCTCCGCCAGCAGCACACGGCAGCGCTTCCACTGAATATGACGACCGCGGCGATACAGACGCCGACTGCGATCAGCAAATAATTCGGATCTGCATCACATGACATAAATGATTGTTAAATCAATTCCACTGAAATTAAAATATAACAGTTATTCCAAAAACTGCATGATCAAAACTGAGATAATTATTCTTACAATAACTGAGCTCATTATTGGAAGGCCTGGGACATTTTATGTTGTGTGTTTGTTGCATTTACATAACACCCGTTTTTGTTTTATCATTAAACTTTATACCTGGCATTTGCCGGTTCCTGCCTCCTCCTTCTCTGAACTCTAACTTTGTTACAATTATAAATAAATATGTAAACAAAAGCTTCAAATACACTGTAAAACCTAACAGTTATATGTACTCAATAAAAATGAGTTCATTACACTCAAATATTACAGAAGGTTATGTGGACACAATGACTGAAAACTGAATGAGTTATGGAAAATTTCTAGTGCCCAGATAATAATTGAATAAATAAGCATTAGTGATGAACACCTGATGATAATGAGCAGAATCACTGGAGAAACACAATAACTACAACTAGAGGATTAAACAACTCCACATCACCAGCTTCACACATTATTAACCAGACTGACTTTAGTTCTGTTATACCTCTAAAGGTTTAGATGTTGATGTTTTATTGAAAATGATCAGTGTTTCCTTTAGTTGGGCAGTTTGACTTTTTACGTGAGTTTGTGGTCTTTGTAACAAACACACATAATTTGTTGCAAAGAAAGCCAGAAACAAAAACGATCAGGTGTTATAATTTTCAACTTAAAGTAGAATAATTTACTAATCTTACCACTGACCAGACCAAAAGTGATTATTTGTTATTAATAGATATATATTTACCAACAATAATTTCTTGCCACACATCAGACATTCTAAAATTAGAAAAACGTTCTTAGAAAATATTTTTTTGTTGGGTACTGCAGTGATTTTGCTGTATTAACTAATTCCTTTTGGTTTCCAAAGAAATTGCATGTTTCTTCAGAGTATTACATGTTTAATCGTTTAATCCATATAGAATTTAATATTTTAATGCAAAACTGTACACACTTGAATCCTCCGGTTTCCCTCTGCACTCTACAGTCTTGATGGTTTGCTTGGTGCTGACGGTGTTGTTGGCGGTGCAGTTGAGTGTAGCTCTCTCTGATAGATTGACGTTGATACTTATGTTTGGTCCAGTTGTGACCAAATCGCCGCTCCAGCTGTAGGAGGGATTCGGATCGCCGGACGCCTGACACCGAAGATGAAACGTGCAGATGTTATTTGACTTCATCCAGGAATGATTGGACTCAATCTGTACATCTCTGATGAGATCTGTAGTAGAAAAATATGCAAAATTTAAAGGGATAATTCACCCAAAAATTACATTTCCGTCATTAATTCCTCACCATCATGTCGTTCCAAACCTGTAAGACTTTCGTTCATCTTCGGGAACATAAATTAAGATCATTTTGATGAAATGCGCGAGCTCTCTGAAGCCCCATAGACTGCACCATAATTACCACTTTCAAGGCCCAGAAAGGTAGTAAAAACATTTTCTTCTTTTCTGTGGCAGTCTCTGATGCTGCTCATGTTGTAAATGTAAACACAGTGCAGCACTTTCAGGTTCTACGTCAGAACGCCGGCTCAGTATTGGCCGGCTCCTGCGTCAGCATCACACGCATGCGTTCTGGTACTCACATGAACCGCATCAGAGACTGACATAGAAAAGAAGAAAATGTTGATTAAAGGTATCTTTGTTTTGTTTTGTTTTTTGCACACAAAAAGTATTCTCATTGCTTTATAATGTTAAGGTTGAACCACTGTAGTCACATCCCAGCAAACATTTGGACGCTTAATGACCATTGAAAAGACATTCCTCCAACACGTCCCATCGTGGTTGAAAAATAGTTTCAAAATGAAAGTTGAACAGAATGCATTTTTAGGAAATGGGTAAGACTTTAGAACAATGGTCTGTCATTAATAAGTAACTCTGCAGGAACTAATAAGCATTACTACATTAACACTTCAGCTACTACTATTAACTAATATAGAAACAAGCTTAACTAATCAGGAAGAAATATCAAATTAATCAATAATTACTGAAGGAGATTGGCATCACTAATAACTAATAGGTAAATATGACAAATGATAAAGAATTACTAGTTAATTACTAATCACAACATTAACGTGTCTGAGATGTGAGCGGTTGTCTTTTTCTTTACTTTCAATGTGGTCATAAAATTTAGATTAGATTAGATTCAAGTTTATTGTCATTACACATGTACAAGTACAATGCAATGAAATGAGTTTGGAGTTAGGAGTTTGTTAAATTAACACTCCTCAGAGTTTATTTGACTCCACACTCAAGAGTGTTAAAGGTGTCATGAACTGGCTTTTTAAAAAAAGATTATACTGTTGTCTGAGGTCAACTTATGACTTTTGCCTGGTTTTTACATTCAGAAACATCATAATGAATAAGTAATAGGCTATTTTATGCCTTGGTTGTGAGGCTCTCTGAAAAATGATCGGTTTTGATGGGCGTGCCGCACTGAAGACTTGGAAGTAAACGCCCACGGCTAGGATTGGATAAGATTTGCATATTTAATGAGTTTCCGCTCCCCTGTCAGTACACGTGAGGAATTGTTTTGAAAGCATCTGGAGAAACATTCACAAAATGTCTTTATCAAGCAAACACAATGATTCATCTCTCATCCATCCGCGATTGATTGGAATGTTATTTCTGTATCATTTCTCCCTATCATTTACATTTACATTTATGCATTTAGCAGACGCTTTTATCCAAAGCGACTTACAACTGAGGAGTACAGGAAGCGATCCATCATGAGGAGGCAGCAAAACACAGAAAGTGCCTGAAGTACTATGTTTTGGACATCGCACAGAGCATCACACACTAGGGCAGGGAAGAAGTAGAGGAAAATAGAAGGAAAATAAGAAAAAAAACCCCTTTTCTTTTCAAGATAAAAAAAAATCAGTGTGAATCATCAGTGAATATAACAGCGAACCGTACACACACACACATGCGCACGCAAGAAAGTTGATAGCCTGTCTGAAAAACATATAACGTTAGCCCCGGGACTTTGGGCTTTGCGAGCTGGCGTTACAAGTCCGAGTCTGATCTCGAATGAACCAATAACAGCTTCTCCAGCCTGTGACCGCGTGCTATGTAAAGCTATGTAATCAATAGATATCAAACGATCTGTAACAATGCAATACTAACACATATAAAAACATGTTTTACTCACATAAGTGTGTTGCACCGTTCCTGTCGGATCCAATATAGAAGGCACAGCATTGTATTTTAATCTCAATCTGTCTGCAAATCCAGTCTCGACCTCTATCTTGTTTACAATCGATTCTGCTGTGAAATGAAGCGAACAAACACGCAATGTCTTACGCACGTGAGCTGGAACCGGCATGTTTAGTGCTCGGTAGCACGACCCGTTTAGCTCCACGAGTCGGTGGGCGGGGCTTGAGGGGGTGCTAATAAATTCTATGACATCAGTGGTTGACATATTCTGAGATCTCTCGTTTTCTGGGCCTGGTGTCTATAAAAGCTTTTCTTTGACCAACAAGGAAGTTTTCAGCTCCGAAACTTACAGGATATTCTTATATCACCATGAACTTTCATATACCAAAGGCTCAAAGGAAAGTTGATTTCTCAATTCATCACCCCTTTAAAGGTAACTCTGAAGAAGTGTTAAAGTTAATGAGATAATTAAGAGATTAATTCAGTGATGATTGACCATTAGTGAAGACACCTGATGATAGCAAGCAGAATCACTGAAGGAAAGAGTCACAATTATAAGTCACCATTATGGTGATCAGTGTTTGCTTTAGATGGGCTCTTGACCGTTGGCTTTATAACATAAACTCTGACGGAGAGTTAATTTAACACTGGAGTTCTTGCTGTGTACTAGTGACCTGGACCATTATTTTAAAGTGAAAAACATATTTTCCACTTTAAAATAATGGTCCACATCACTAGTAATTCTTGCATAGTGACTACTAGGTAACACTTGAATAATTAGTGATGCATTTTATGACTTTATTCAGAGTTAAAATGATGATTGATTACGTCTCAGACACACAATAAAGTATAGTTTGTCAGTTAGTTAATAGTTATTAGTGATGCCAATCTCCCTCAGTAATTATTGATTACTTAAAAAGCAACTATCTCCTACATTTGATATTACTTACTGATTAGTTAAGCTTGTTTCTACATTAGTTGGTAGTATAGCTGAACTGTTAATGTTGTACTACTCATTAGTCCTGCATTACTTCCTGCAGAGTTATTAATGTCGGACCATTGTTCTAAAGTGTTACTAGGAAATGTTCTGTGTTAGGGTCAATGACAAATAAGAAAAATAGTAATTTTTTTAAAGATAAAAAAAATACACATTTTAAACAAAAGAGTTTTAAAATGCATTGTTATGTACAAAAAATGTATGGTGTTGATTCATATTGGTTTTACAGCTTTTAAGACAGCATTAATTCATTATTAAACAAAATTTATTTTACCACCCAGAAAATGTCAGGTGGTGCGACCATATATTCATTTAAAATAATATACATATACAATATACATATGAATCATTGTAAAATGCATATCACATGGTAAATTCCCTTTCCCTTTTCTATGTATTGCCCTTTTAGTCCAATTCATATAAACGGACACTTTTCTATGTGTTCAGAACACAATTTTCCAAAAGGAGTTTTTTTATTTGTATACATTATATAATGGTTTACATTGTAACACTCTTACAGTAAAACCCTGCACTATGTTCATTATATGTGGGAAAAGGTCCTGGTATATGTACAGGTGGCATACCTAAATGATCAATGTTTTTTGCATGTATGTTAATTTGGAACGTTTACATGTGTTTTTTTTTTGTCTGAGGGAGAATTAGGGGGACTTTTGTTGGCCTCTGAGGACTCTTATTGTGATGGTTGACCTTTAAAAGAGGATGGCGGCCATTTTGAGGTAGAGGGTGTTTGGTGAGCTGGCATGGGTTTGCTAACAGCTCAGAGTAATAGTCAGAGTAAAGGTAAATGAGACTTAACTCTGGGTAAAAAGAGATATCTGATAATTGACTTTGGGAGCTGTTTCATGTGTGCCCGCTCTGGACTAGGATACACATTTTGGAGTATACTCTGGAGACATTTTACCGCTGAAGGATACCTTTTTTCTTTTTTGTACGGCTCTGATCCAGTGGATTTATTCTTTTTCTTTCAGTGGACATTGTTTTTTCATCAGAACTTTAAACTTCCTACCTACCACCAAGCGAGAAAAGGACTGTTGAGTATCATCTTTGACTTTTTTGTTTACCTGGACTTAGAGCTCTTGTGTTGTGAGCAACCAGCCTACTCATGAATTTTTCCTATGTGGACTAATTGATTTACGTATGAAAAGAGAGTCCACAGATATTATCTTGGAAAGTGTCTAACCTGATTTATATTTTCAAATTAGTATTTTGGGGGTCATCGTTGTGGTTGGATTTTTCATTTTTGTTGGTGTATTACATACTTTGCACATTATTAAAGGAAAACAATAGTCAAACTCCCCTTGTAATAATGTTTCAACTCTTCTTGTAGAGTTGAAGTTATAACATTTATATATGTTTTTACTTCATTTTGCAATTGCAGTGGGAATTGATACTTTTAAATGTAAATTTGCTGGTCGCACCACCTGACATTTAAGGTCTTTGAAACACTACAACTCAAAGTCAATTGAATTTCTTATAAAGGAAATATTGTAGATCAATTGGAAACGTGACATGTATTTTTATTTTATTTGTATTTTTAGGAAAATAATGAATTCGGACACAAAAAATACATGTCATGTCATTGACCTGTTACATATTTTTACCGATTTATGCCGTACTACCACGACTATTTTTGGCTACAGTAACAACGTTGCTTTAGGACCAATGTGTGTCTTTATTTCCTTTCTGGGCCTTGAATGTGGTTATGACGTTCCTGTCTATGGATGGTCCAGAAACCTCTCGGATTTCATCAAAAATATCTTAATTTGTGTTCTGAAGATGAACGAAGGTCTTATGGGCTTTGAACAACATGAGGGTGAGGAATTAATGGCATAATTTACATTTTTGTATAAACTCACCCTTTATACTAACATACTGTTTCCTTCATTGAGGACGTTTAACCAGTTAAATGACTATGGACTTATTTAAAAGGACAGTTCACCCAAAAGTGAATATTCTGTCATCCGTGTTTCCATCCACCTATTTTTGTGCTCATGTTGGGATATTGCTTTAACTTTGCAATGGGACGGCATAACTGGACCAACTAGCGGACCGATCTTGTTATACATCTTGTTTTGGTCATTCAGAAATGCCTGAGCAAAGTCTGTCGTCAAAAGTGGTTCAGTATAATACCAGACACGACTGCTTCCCGAACAGCAGCATCTGCCTCCAAAAGCAAGATAACATTATTGCGTTTCGTCGGCCCGATAAACAATAATAATAAGAAATTATTATTTCCAGTGTCTTCCATTTTTCTTACTGATATTTAGCGCTAGTTTACCAGGAAATGGCGATTTTGTCGTCTTGAGCTCACAGGATGGAACTTTATTCACAAACGTTTTATGTGATATTCCAATTTTACGGATAAGTTATATTCACAGCTTTGGATGGAAACACAGCTATTTACTAACTCTTGTGTTGTTCCAAAGCTTCTTTCTTCTGCTGAACACAAAGAAGAGATTTTGAAGAAAGTCAGTGACCAAACAGTTGATGGGCCCCATTGACTTCAATAGCATGTTTTTCCCATACTCGAACTCCGAAAGAAACTCATGCAGGTTTGGAACAACTGGAGGGAGAGTTTTTGGGTGAAATATCCCTTTAAACTTTAAGTTCTTGAATATTTGTGTGTTTTAGAATTTGCCATTTACATCACAGCATTGACAGGGTAAATATTAAGTCATTAAACTCACCATGTACATGCAGCACAAAGACTTTTGTTGGAAGTTGACCAGATTTGTTTATCGCAACAATAGAGAAGATTCCAGAATCCTGGAGTTTCAGGTCTTCTACTGTTATACTAATACTGTCCTTATTCATCTTTAACCTTTCGTGAAATAACCGAGGATCCACCCGTTTGATCTGACCTTTGTCATACTCTGCTAAATCAGCCCCATTGTATTTCCACTTTACTTCAAGACCTTCTTTTGGATAATCAACAATTAAAGGCAGCGAGTCTCCGACGGCTTTGTGCACTGGAACACCTGCATCATCAGCACGTGACCCTACAATACACAACAATTACATATTATTACAAAATCATGTCATATTTTTTACATTCAACATAAGATTCCAGTTTGAACCAATCAGAACCAATGAGAAAAGGGAACAGAAAGATAACACATAATAAATGCACCATCAAAAGCCTCACAGCATTTGAGTTGAGGTTTCATCACCACAGACCATCTAACACTTCTTTCTCACATTCACTCTTATCTTCCGGAGAACGGCACGCCAGCACAGTCAGACTGAAGAAGAACTTTATTCCCTCCAGATATCTGAATGTCATGGCCTGTGATATTTGCACAATGACTCTGTATTTTTCAGCCCTTGTCTATTCTCGCTCTACAGAGGAAGTTTCACACCTCCCCTCTATCACTCTTGCTCTATTGTCATTGTGTGTATTTACTCTTCACCACATCACCTCAACAGCTGCCTATTGTTTTATAAATGTTGCACGCTTGAAAATAATATATTCTTCCATTGCACTGAATGACAAGTGAATTAAACCCTGAAATAACATTAATGCTGGTTGCAACATAATAACGGTCAGAGTATTCTCTAAAGATAAGGCTTGAGGTTTCCTGAGCTGAACTCTACTCTTTTCTCACCGATCAAGCACAGATTAGACTAAAACACAACATGCGTTATCATTTAGCTCAAAAATATAAAACATTTCAACTTGAATAAAACCCTTTAAAACATGCATTGCATTAACAAACATTTAATGGCATTTACTTCACGTTCCTATGCCATACAGATTTACACACTTTTAAACAAACACATAAATACACATCTATACTGTGTGTGCCTGTATATATGGATCCAAAAGCAGTTTTTCAGATGCACGTTAATTCCCATAAACACCAAAATACAAATCAGAAAGCGTCTTCCAACCTGTTTTGGCTTTAACTGATGTTTCTACTCACCCTGGAGAAGGAAAAGCAGGAGAACTGCTAAACCGGAGCAGCAGGACTCTTGAAAGACGTTCATGTCCGGACGTTTAGGCGACAGACTGAGGCATCTGAGACTGAAGAGAGAAAACGACTTCCTCACAGCGACAGCTTCGAGTCTCTCAGTTTGAGCACATTTGACCACTGTCCTGTTGCTGATCTGACACAAACAACAACACACAAAGCCCTTTGAGAAGAGACACCGCCTGGAAGATGCGCTTGAGGTTTAGGGGCTTTCTGCTCTAATTCTGTCTGCGCCTCCCACTTAGGGTTGCATAAACCAACACTGCAGGACGTTGATGTGGAGCATTCGTATTACTGTAAATGAGCAAAACTACTGGCACCTCATCAAGGAGTGAAAGTGAAGTGAAATTCCAGGCGGTATAAGGAAGTCAACTTAGAAAAAAAACTTGTCACACTTGTCAAAGGTGCTTAGTGTCTGTTTGTGTAAACATAAAGTTTTATTTGCTTATGTGTCGGTGAAAGAATATTAGTTTGCATATGGCAAGCAGGCCACATAAAGCTGGTGAACCACAAACCTTAACCACACCATGTCATGCAAGAGAAAAGCGATGTTATGCCCTTTTCTCACATCTTTTTCCAAACGAGAAGGCGTACGAAATGCACCTTTGTTCAAAGCATATGTGCAAAAACGCATCCTTTGTTGTTTACACACATCAGAATCAGTTATTTAGGCTGTGCTGGACATTGCAGTGCAGAGGAACAGAGGAAGTGAAACTCACATCGACAGAGGTTTTAGTTCTAATGGAAAGTGTTACTCAGACGGTCAGCAGAAGATGGGTGTTGTCAGGAAAACTTGTTTAGCCTATACTGGAAACCGGTGTCAGCACAAACCCTGAAAAACACTGAGCAGAACCGTCCATCCAGGCTTCCGTGCATGCGAAGGAAATTTAGAAGAATGGCCACTGCGCCATCTTGTGATTTGGTTATGTGCAGCAACAACTTACTGGTGGGTGGTATTTCTGTGGATACCAGCACACAATGGGGTTAAAGGCACAGTATGTCTTATTTTACACAGCTGTTCTTAAAAATGTATTTAAATTCAGTTGTGATGTTGATCATTTTATAAAGCTTTTTTATACTTCGATTGCAAAACAGGATGATTTTTGAGAATTTAAGCTTTCAAATAATACCTACAGGTGCTGGTCATATAATTAGAATATCATCAAAAAGTTCCATTCAAAAAGTGAAACTTGTATATTAGCCTATGTTCATTCATTACACAGACTGATGTATTTCAAATGTTTATTTCTTTTAATTTTGATGATTATTAGATTAGATTAGATTCAACTTTATTGTCATTACACAAGTACAGGTACAAGGCAACGAAATGCAGTTTAGGTCTAACCAGAAGTGCAATAGCAGCAAGTGCAGGATATATACAATGGTTGCGTAAGTGCTGGGCATAAAAATGTACTGAATATATATAAATATGTATAAGTAGAGAGATGGTTATTACTATAAACAGAACTGAATTTACAGATGAATATATACAGTGAATAAATATACATATACAGATGGCTATTACTATAAACAGAATGTAAACAGAATGTACAGGTGAATATGTACTATGAATATAATATACAGATGGCTATTACTTTGAACAGAATTTTACAGATAGAGGTATACAATAATATGTTAGGCTAATATGAGGAATATAGCAGTGGATTAAGGTAGTGCAATAAATTATGGACAGAGCTATCCGAAAGAAAGTGTAAAAGTGCAGTGGAAAGTGGTTGCATATTACAGTTAGAAGTACGGTGCAAAATGCAAATGTAAACATGGTTACTATAAATACAGTCGGCAGTGCAAATGAGCATATTCCAGTTAAGATATGGTGGTGCAAAATGCATAAGTAAACAGTTGTTACTGTAATAAACAGTCGGTAGTGCAAATAACAAAGTGAATGTAGGTGTGAGGTAGGAGAGTTTGCAGTTTATGAGGGAAGTGGATCAACGGGGGTTTGAGTTCAGTAAAGAGACAGCTCTGGGGAAAAAACTGTTCTTTAGTCTGCTGGTCCTGGTCCGGAGGATCCTGAAACGCCTGCCGGAGGGCAGGAGAGAAAACAGTCTGTGGGCTGGGTGAGAGGAGTCCTTGAGGATGCTGCGAGCTCGGTGCAGACAGCGTTTCCTCTGGATGTGCTCGATGGCAGGTAGTGGAGTCCCTGTGATGCGCTGGGCAGTTTTCACCACCCGCTGCAGTGCCTTGCGCTCCGCAACAGAGCAGCTCCCATACCATACTGCGACACAGTTGGTCAGGATGCTTTCTATTGCGCAGCGGTAGAAGTTCACCAGGATAGCCGATGAGAGATGATTCTTCCTCAGTGTCCTCAGGAAGAAGAGGCGCTGGTGAGCCTTCTTGACCAGGCTGGAGGTGTTGGTCGTCCACGACATGTCCGCCGAGATGTGGATCCCCAGGAACTTGAAACTGGAGACACGCTCAACAGCCATTCCATTGATGTGGATGGTGTCGTGTGTGTCTCTTGACTCCTTCCTGAAGTCCACGATGAGCTCCTTCGTTTTGGTGGTGTTGAGGAGCAGGTTATTATCAGTGCACCATGTGGCCAGGTGCTGGATCTCCTCCCTGTAGGCAGTCTCATCGTTGTTGCTGATGAGACCAATCACCGTAGTGTCGTCCGCAAACTTGACGATGGAATTAGTTCCATACACAGGCTTGCAGTCGGAGGTGAAGAGGGAGTAGAGAAACGGACTTAGCACACAGCCCTGTGGTACACCAGTGTTGAGTGTGATGGACGTGGAGCAGGTGGATCCTGATCGAACATTCTGTGGTCTGTCAGTTAGGAAGTCCAAAATCCAGTTACACATTGAAGTGTTGATGCCCAGGTCTCCAAGTTTGGCAATTAACTTGGATGGGATGACAGTGTTGAATGCTGAGCTGAAGTCAACAAACAGCATGCGTGCATAGGTGTTTTTACTGTCCAGATGGGTGAGCACAGAGTGCAGTGCCATGGAAACTGCATCCTCTGTGCTCCTATTGCTGCGATAGGCAAACTGGTGTGAGTCCAATGTGGATGGTATAGAGTCTTTTAGGTGTTCCAGGACCAGCCGCTCAAAGCACTTCATAATGATGGGTGTGAGTGCTACAGGGCGGTAGTCATTAGGGCACCTCGGGCTGGAGTGTTTCGGCACTGGCACAATGGAAGTGCGTTTAAAGCATGATGGTACAGCTGCTTGGGCGAGAGACAGGTTGAAAATGTCTGTAAAAACCCCAGCGAGCTGCTCCGCACATGCCCTGAGAACACGAACAGGGATGTTGTCTGGTCCAGCAGCCTTGTGCGCGCTGATCCGGCTCAGTGCCTTGCAGACATCTGTGGAGGAGAGTGTGATTGGTGGGTGGTCAGCTGAGGGTTTGAGCTTGGTGGCAGTTTCTCTGTTGTCTCTTTCAAAACGAGCATAAAAGTAATTTAGCTCGTTCAGGAAGTTGACATCAGTGGCTGCGGGGGTGGAGTGGGTGTGTTTATAATCACTGATGGCCTGAATGCCATGCCACATGCGTCGAGGGTCAGAGTTGTAAAAGTGTCCCTCTATCTTTAGCTTGTAGCAGTGCTTGGCCTTTTTGATGCCCCTCTTCAGGTTTGCTCTGGATGCGCTGTAGGCTTGTGCATCTCCTGATCTGAAGGCAGTATTGCGTGACTTCAGCAGGAGTCGCACTTCCCTGTTCATCCAAGGCTTCTGATTTGGGTATGTGGTGATCTGTTTCTGGGTTGTAACACTGTCAATGGTGGTATTGATATGATCCAATACTGAGGAGGTGTAGGAGTTAATGTCCGTGTGAGCGCCACTGGTGGCTTGAGAAGCAAACATACTCCAGTCTGTGTTTAGAAACCTTTCCTGGAGTGTGGAATCTGCCCCCGCAGGCCACACCTTGATTGTCTTCACTGATGGCTTCACACGGTTGATGAGGGGTGCATATTTGGGGCTGAGGAACAAAGAGATGTGGTCTGACTGTCCCAGGTGGGGGAGGGGTGTTGCAACGTAAGCTCCCGCCATGTTTGTGTAAACATGGTCTAAGGTTTTGTTTCCTCTGGTGTGGCAGGAAACATGCTGGTGAAACTTGGGTAGCACTGACTTTAAGTTTGAGTGATTAAAGTCACCTGCAACAATAAACGCAGCTTCAGGGTGATCAGTCTGTTGTTTACTGATGGCTGCGTGAAGTTCTTTCATAGCAAGCTTGGCATCAGCATCGGGTGGAATATAAGCAGCAGTTATAATGGTGGAAGTGAACTCCCGCGGTAGATAAAACGGTCTACATTTAACCATGAGAAACTCCAGGTTAGCTGAACAATGACTCCCAACAATAGCAGAGTTTGTGCACCAAGCTTTGTTAATATAATTGCACAATCCACCACCTCTGGTCTTCCCGGAGCCATCTAATGTTCTGTCTGCCCGGAGTGTGTGGCGTCCCGCTAGCTCGATAGCGGTGTCCGGTATTCCGCTGTTTAACCAGGTTTCAGTGAAGATTAGGACGTTACAGTTCAAAAGTTTCTTACTGTGTGTGATGCTGAGTCGAATCTCCTCCATTTTGTTCACTAGCGATCGTACATTAGCAAGGAAAATGCTGGGTAAAGAGAGCCGATGAGGAGAACGCGTTAGCTTAGCCCGCAATCCTCCACGCTTCCCTCGCCTTTGTTTACGATCTCGCCGCCTTCTGCGTGCACTTCCGCCCGGCCGGGATGAGCGCATCGCCTCGGGCGTCCTAGCGATCTCAGGAAGGAGTCGAAGATTGTCCATAAAACTGTCGGAAATTCGCAAACCAATATCCAAAAGCTCAGCGCGGGTGTACGATGTAAAGGCACAACTGTTCTGCACGAACAGACCCGAGATGAGCAAGAAAAATACCGCAAAATTGCAGAATCTGGAGAGACGCTGAGCCTCGCGATCTACTCGCGCCGCCATCTTGGTCATATCATAACATATTATAACTGACAACTAAGGAAAATCCCAAATTCAGTATCTCAGAAAATTTGAATATTGCTTAAGACCAATACAAAGAAAGGATTTTTAGAAATCTTGGCCAACTGAGAAGTATGAACATGAAAAGTATGAGCATGTCCAGCACTCAATACTTAGTTGGGGCTCCTTTTGCCTGAATTACTGCAGCAATGCGGCGTGGCATGGAGTCCATCAGTCTGTGGCGATTGTGGCATGATGAGCTGGAAGCCCATTTGCCCGCGTAGGCATAAATGCAGTGACGTCATGGAGTTGCGCCCGCATTTAGGTTGGAGCGCACCTGTGGTGGGTTATCGTCTGTTTGTTCGTGTGCCTGGCATGGCGCTGAGGTTTTGTGTGTTGCTGCGACTGTTTTGAGGTGAGTGGATTGATTGTAGTCTGAGTGCGACCTCCAGCATGTATGTAGTAACTAAATGGTTTGTTTATTTAGTGAGCAACGGTTTGCCGCTGTAACCTAATTCCCGTCAGATGTTGGTTTGGGGATTTTCCCGTTTGTTATCAGCTGGCTGCTGTGCGGGCATCTGTGCCCTTCAGGTACGGTCTCACTGGTTTTAATAGATTGTGGGCGACCGTTAAATAAGCATTTTGTCAGGTAGTAATTCACCTGTATTGTTTTGTAGTCCGTGATGTATGAATGACTACTGCTAACTATTAAAAGGATGTCTCTCTCTCTCTCTCTCTCTCTCTCTCTCTCTCTCTCTCTCTCTCTCTCTCTCTCTCTCTCTCTCTCTCTCTCTCTCTCTCTCTCTCTCTCTCTCTCTCAGAATCTAAATTTCCCCTGGTAAAAGAAAATAAACATAAATTGTATTTTAACCATTTGTATGAATTTCAGGAGAATTTCGGTCAGTGCAGTGATGTCACCGCTGTTTTGTCATGGGTTATTTTGAATCTGCTGCTTGAGTTATGCTCACATACTCATTACTTTATACGGTCTGAGTTTTTCCTTGTTTATTAAGATTTGTTTGTTTTCATTATTTCTTTGAATAATTTTGTTTTGTGTTTTCGACTGTGGTCATGAATCATTTGTTTAAATCCTGATTTATTTTGATTTAATTGTTGATTTGCTAATTGTGTATAACAATACATTTGTTTATTGGTTTTAATTTGGGCTTGATTGTTTAACATGCAATTGTTGTTTTTTTTAATTAATCGTTTTCTTGTGTGTATGGTGTGGAGTGTTTATTTCTAGGAGCTGCGGCCCCCTTCCTTTCTCTTGGTGGTGGTGTTTACACCGTGTGCCGTGACTGATCATTTCACTGGGGCCCGTGTGATGTGAGTGTGCAGTGCGTGTGAAAGGAGCGTGTCTGTCTTTTGCCAGGCATTTCTTGAACGAGGCCGCAGCTTCTGCCCTTTTAACACTGTAATTGAGTGATTGGGGCTTGTCCCTTTTCTTGTGCCTCAGATTTTATTCTGATAAATCATAATAAACGTTTATACTTTTGTAGTAAATACCTGTGTCTCCATTCTCCTTGTCTTTAGTAGGGAACCTGTGCACTGGTCATATTCTCTGGGTGAAATTCCCAGGGTGGCGTAGTCAAAGATTAACATACAATATATAGTATTTTGTCTCTTTAGTGTATGATTTATTTTGTTTTTTGAACCCCTTTCCATTTGTCTGCTCCTCGTGATTGCCACACACTGCTCAGGTGTTATGAGAGCCCAGGTTGCTCTGATAGTGGCCTTCAGCTCTTCTGCATTGTTGGGTCTGGTATTTCGCATCTTCCTCTTCACAATACCCCATAGATTTTCTATGGGGTTAAGGTCAGGCGAGTTTGCTGGCCAATTAAGAACAGGGATACCATGGTCCTTAAACCAGGTACTGGTTGCTTTGGCACTGTGTGTCTATGTGCCTAGTAATTTGGCACAAAGTCTTAGAGCTAAATCTTGACTCACTAGGGCCCAGGTCAGGAAGCAAACAAAATGGATAAACCGACCATCTGCTAGCCGTCTCACGTCACTGGAGTCACCTAGATATTATCATACAGGGAGTGCAGAATTATTAGGCAAGTTGTATTTTTGAGGATTAATTTTACAACATTAATAATTAAACAACAACCATGTTGTCAATGAACACAAACTCATTAATATCAAAGCTGAATATTTTTGGAAGTGGTTTTTAGTTTTAGCTATTTTAGGGGGATATCTGTGTGTGCAGGTGACTATTACTGTGCATAATTATTAGGCAACTTAACAAAAAACTAATTTATACCCATTTCAATTATTTATTTTTACCAGTGAAACCAATATAACATCTCAACATTCACAAATATACATTTCTGACATTCAAAAACCAAACAAAAACAAATCAGTGACCAATATAGCCACCTTTCTTTGCAAGGACACTCAAAAGCCTGCCATCCATGGATTCTGTCAGTGTTTTGATCTGTTCACCATCAACATTGCGTGCAGCAGCAACCACAGCCTCCCAGACTCTGTTCAGAGAGGTGTACTGTTTTCCCTCCTTGTAAATCGCACATTTGATGATGGACCACAGGTTCTCAATGAGGTTCAGATCAGGTGAACAAGGAGGCCATATCATTAGATTTTCTTCTTTTATACCCTTTCTTGCCAGCCACGCTGTGGAGTACTTGGACGCGTGTGATGGAGCATTGTCCTGCATGAAAATCATGTTTTTCTTGAAGGATGCAGACTTCTTCCTGTACCACTGCTTGAAGAAGGTGTCTTCCAGAAACTGGCAGTAGGAGTGGGAGTTGAGCTTGACTCCATCCTCAACCCGAAAAGGCCCCACAAGCTCATCTTTGATGATACCAGCCCAAACCAGTACTCCACCTCCACCTTGCTGGCGTCTGAGTCGGACTGGAGCTCTCTGCCCTTTACCAATCCAGCCACGGGCCCATCCATCTGGCCCATCAAGACTCACTCTCATTTCATCAGTCCATAAAACCTTAGAAAAATCAGTCTTGAGATATTTCTTGGCCCAGTCTTGACGTTTCAGCTTGTGTGTCTTGTTCAGTGGTGGTCGACTTTCTGCCTTTCTTACCTTGGCCATGTCTCTGAGTATTGCACACCTTGTGCTTTTGGGCACTCCAGTGATGTTGCAGCTCTGAAATATGGCCAAACTGGTGGCAAGTGGCATCTTGGCAGCTGCACGCTTGACTTTTCTCAGTTCACGGGCAGTTATTTTGCGCCTTGGTTTTTCCACACGCTTCTTGCGACCCTGTTGACTATTTTGAATGAAACGCTTGATTGTTCGATGATCACGCTTCAGAAGCTTGGCTATTTTAAGACTGCTGCATCCCTCTGCAATATATCTCACTATTTTTGACTTTTCTGAGCCTGTCAAGTCCTTCTTTTGACCCATTTTGCCAAAGGAAAGGAAGTTGCCTAATAATTATGCACACCTGATATAGGGTGTTGATGTCATTAGACCACACCCCTTCTCATTACAGAGATGCACATCACCTAATATGCTTAATTGGTAGTAGGCTTTCCAGCCTATACAGCTTGGAGTAAGACAACATGCATAACGAGGATGATGTGGTCAAAATACTCATTTGCCTAATAATTCTGCACTCCCTGTATAGAGACTGTGTCTGTTCCCCGAATTAGTAAATACAAAAAAACATCAAAACCATTCAATAGTAAAAATTTAATTGATGTCCAACAAATAAACAACAGATATAATACAGATGAACAATTGATAAAGCTTGGGTTGCTGAATATTCGATCCCTTTCCCCAAAAGCGCTTATTGTTAATGATATCATTACAGATAATAATCTAGATGTGCTGTGTTTGACAGAAACCTGGCTAAAACCTGATGACTACATTACTTTAAATGAGTCCACCCCCCAAGATTATTGTTATAAACATGAGCTGTGTCTGAAAGGTAAAGGGGGAGTGGTTGCTGTAATTTATAATATTTTCAGTATTACTCAGAAGTCTAGTTTCAAATAGAATTCCTTCGAAGTTTTGCTGCTTTATGTAACGTTATGTAGTGTACATGATAAAACCCATTTAACATTTGTGTTAGCTACTGTATACAGGCCACCAGGGCATAATACAGACTTTATCAAAGAATTTGCTGACTTTCTATCAGAATTAGTACTGGGCGTAGATAAAGTACTAATTGTTGGTGATTTTAATATCCATGTAGACAACGAAAAAGACGCATTGGGATTGGCATTTAAAGACATTCTAAACTCTATTGGAGTTAGGCAACACGTGTCAGGACCCACTCATCGCCATAATCATATTTTAGACCTAATATTGTCACATGGAATTAATGTTGATACCGTTGAAATTCTACAGCAGAGCGATGACATCTCTGATCATTACCTAGTATCATGTATACTTAATTTAGCTAAGGTTGCAAAGCCGCCCCCTCGCTTCAAAAATGGCAGGACAATCACTGCCGCTACTAAAGATTGCTTTTTAAATAATCTTCCTCATCAGTATCATCTCCTCAGCATCCCAGATAGCTTAGAAGAACTCGATGTTGCAACCGAAACTGGCCCCACTTTATATTAGGTGGCCTTAACTACTATGTACTTACATCAAAGGCACATTAAGGCCACCTAATATAAAGTGGGTCCCAGAAACTATTGACTCTCTCTTTTCCAGTACTTTAGACACAGTTGGTCCTCTGCGCTTAAAGAAGATTAAAGAAAATAGTCCAACGCCGTGGTATAATGAGCACACCCGGGCCCTTAAAACAGCAGCCAGATAAATGGAGCGCAGCTGGAAGAAAACAAAACTAGAGGTCTTTCGTAATTTGTGGAAAGAGCACATGATCGCATACAGAAAGGCCGTAAAAACTGCTAGATCTGCTTATTTCTCAACTCTCTTGGAAGAAAACAAACACAACCCTAGGTATTTATTCGTTACAGTAGCTAAATTAACCAAAAATAAAGCTTCAACTTCTGATGTTGGTAAACAGCACAGCATAATGACTTCATGAACTTCTTTACATGTAAGATTGATAATATTTGGAAGAAAATTTTAACCATGCAGCCATCTACTACAGTATCACATCAGACAGAGCATTGTAGTGTCACTGAGGAAAAATTACACTCATTCACTGCTATAGTAGAAGAAGAATTGGCTAAACTCGTTAAATCATCAAAATCAACAACATGTATGCTTGACCCTGTACCGACTAGGCTATTAAAAGAGATGCTACCAGAGGTAATAGATCCTCTTCTTAATATCATTAATTCATATTTGTCATTAGGATATGTACCGAAAACGTTTAAGTTGGCTATTATTAAACCACTTATTAAAAAAACGCAACTGGATCCTACAGAATTAGTCAATTATAGGCCAATCTGAAATCTACCCTTTCTGTCAAAAATACTTGAAAAGGCAGTGTCTTCACAATTATGTTCCTTTTTAGAAAGAAATGGTATCTGTGAGGATTTCCAGTCAGGATTTAGACCGTATCATAGCACTGAGACTGCTCTCATCAGAGTTACAAATGATTTACTCTTATCATCCGATCGTGGCTGTATCTCTCTATTAGTGTTACTCGATCTTAGCACTGCATTTGATACTATCGACCACAAAATTATTTTGAATAGACTCAAAAATGATGTAGGCATTAGTGGAATTGCCTTGTCATGGTTTAAATCATACCCATGTGACCGTTATCAGTTTGTAGCAGTAAATGAAGAGATGTCACACCGATCACAAGTTCAGTATGGAGTACCGCAAGGCTCAGTGCTAGGACCGCTGCTCTTCACCCTGTACATGCTACCAATGGGAGATATCATTAGGATGCATGGCGTTAGTTTTCATTGTTATTCTGACGATACTCAGCTCTATATTTCTTCACGCCCTGACGAAACTTACCAATTCACAAGATTAACGGAATGCATAGCTGATATAAAACATTGGATGACCAGTAATTTCCTGCAACTCAATTCAGAAAAAAATGAATTTTTAATTATTGGACAAAAAAGCTCCACAAGTAGTAACCTACTAGAATACTATCTAACACTTGATGGCTGCTCTGTCAAGTCCTTGTCGTCAGTGAGGAATCTGGGTGTGCTCTTTGATACCAATCTTTCGTTTGAAAGCCACGTTTCTAGCATCTGTAAAACTGCATTCTACCATCTTAAAAATATTGAGACTGTGTCAATTAGACTCCCCTGAAATTGAATCGTCGACACGGCATCCTCAATAAACTCGTCTCCGGCGTGATGACTCCGATTGTTCGAATATTACAATTTAATAATTCTTAAATCGATATGTCATCCTCAAACCCGTCTCCAGCGTGTTGCCTCCGATCTTTCGAATATTCCGATCTATTATGACCTCTGACCTGTAAAGTTGCCAGAATATAATCATACACTGTTTGTTAATTGGCCAGAGGAGAACTGGCACTCCGACTGAGTCTGGTTTCTCCCAAGGCTTATTTTTCTCCATTAGGTCACCTGATGCGGTTTTGGTTTCCTTGCCACTGTTGCCTCTGGCTTGGCGTGCTCAGTTGGGGACACTACATTTTTCAAAATTTTTCAACTAAATATCCAAATAAATCTAAATATTAAACAAAATTAACCATATAAACTAAATTACTGATCTAAAGCCCACACTGTCACTGTATGATAATTTATATGACATCACCGTTTTCTCCAGAATGGCTATATGGCTGAATAAAATTGTTGCATTATTTTCCTGTTTAACACTGTAAAGCTGCTTTGAAACAATCTGCATTGTTAAAAGCTCTATATAAATAAGGTTGACTTGACTTGACTTGTGTGAAGGTGCCAAGTCCTGTTGGAAAATTAAATCTGCATCTCCATAAAGTTGGTCAGCAGCAGGAAGCATGAAGTGCTCTAAAACTTCCTTTTATACGACTGCGTTGACCTTGGACCTCAGAAAACACAGTGGACCAACACCAGCAGATGACATGGCACCCCAAACCATCACTGACTGTGGAAACTTTACACTGGACCTCAAGCAGCATGGATTGTGTGCCTCTCCTCTCTTCCTCCAGACTCTGGGACCCTGATTTCCAAAGGAAATGCAAAATTTACTTTCATCAGAGAACATAACTTTGGACCACTCAGCAGCAGTCCAGTCCTTTTTGTCTTTAGCCCAGGTGAGACGCTTCTGACGCTGTCTGTTGTTCAAGAGTGGCTTGACACAAGGAATGCGACAGCTGAAACCCATGTCTTGCATACGTCTGTGCGTAGTGGTTCTCCAGCTGCAGTCCACTCTTTGTGAATCTCACCCACATTTTTTATTGGGTTTTGTTTCACAATCCTCTTCAGGGTGCGGTTATCCCTATTGCTTTTACACTTTTTTCTACCACATCTTTTCCTTCCCTTCGCCTCTCTATTAATGTGCTTGGCCACAGAGCTCTGTGAACAGCCAGCCTCTTTTGCAATGACCTTTTGTGTCTTGCCCTCCTTGTGCAAGGTGTCAGTGGTCGTCTTTTGGACAACTGTCAAGTCAGCAGTCTTCCCCATGATTGTGTAGCCTACAGAACTAGACTGAGAGACCATTTAAAGGCCTTTGCAGGTGTTTTGAGTTAATTAGCTGATTAGAGTGTGGCACCAGGTGTCTTCAATCTTGAACCTTTTCACAATATTCAAATTTTATGAGATACTGAATTTGGGATTTTCCTTAGTTGTCAGTTATAATCATCAAAATGAAAATAAATAAACATTTGAAATATATCAGTCTGTGTGTAATGAATGAATATAATATACAAGTTTCACTTTTTGAATGGAATTAGTGAAATAAATCAACTTTTTGATTATATTCTAATTATATGACCAGCACCTGTATAATGATTAGGCCCACTTAAAACTTGGTTTGAATAAATAGGCTATATTGATTTTTATTCAACACATAAGCTAATGTATCACTAATTTCATAATTTATTTATTTTGATGGCTGATTGGTTTAGAGTTAATGATTTATTTCCAATTAACTTGTTTATAATGAGTTCACTTCTCAGCTTTTAATGAAAGCAATGAGTCTGTAGGGTTCTCTAATGATCAATAATATGAATGATGTTTAGATAATGTTAAGATCTTTAACCAATTTTTTTTTAGCATATGCAGAATTATCTACCATTTATGATAAACTAAATCCTATAAAAACATCTACTTATTGTAGATTGCAGATATAGATATTCATACATGCATGCGTATAACTATGGTTGCAGACGCACAGGCAAAATTTGAATGTTCACAAAGCTCGTTCACGAGCGGATTTGACATTTCGAGAATGTATAGCGGCCAATAGAAACAGTCGCTAATGAGGCATCCATATCTGGACAGCAGCGCATAGGGTTCAGTGGCGCTCATCAGTGTCATACCGTCGGGGAGTTTGAACGAATGAGTCTCGGCCCATTTTTTTTTTTTTTACGTGAGAAATTGGATGTGTGGTGTTGAGTGCGTGTAAAAAACAGACAAAACCGTGTCACATGGCGAAACCGTGAGAGTTGGCAGTTTCTTTTTCTGTTTTTTTCTGTTCTTTTTCTGTTTTTTCTTTTTTACTAATTTAAAATGCTAAACACAAGTGAAATACAAATGTTTTCTTTCATAATTAAACAAATAACTTTTGATTATTTAAAATATTTCAAATAACTATTTTTGGCACAATGGCGCCCCCTCTCGTGTGGCAAAAAGAGGTATGATGTGTGTTACAGGACAGTGGGCAAATGTGCTCAAACTTAGAGACTCGAAGCGGTCGCTGTGAGGAAGTCGTTTTCTCTCTTCAGTCTCAGATGCCTCAGTCTGTTGTCTAAACATCCGGACATGAACGTCTTACAAGAGTCCTGCTGCTCCAGTTTAGCAGTTCTCCTGCTTTTCCTTCTCCAGGGTGAGTAGAAACATCAGTTAAAGTCTCAATAGACTGTAAGCAGTGGTGGAATGCAACGAAGTACAAATACTTTGTTACTCTACTTAAGTAAATTTTTCATTGATCTTTACTTAAGTAGAATCAATAGTGCATACTTTTTACTTTTACTTATTTTGCAGCAATTATTGTACTTTCTACTCTACTACATTTCTACAACGTTCCATAACATTTTGGTTACATTTTCTGATCAATTTCAGGGCTTGACATTAACGTGTGTCCTCTTGTAATGAACTAACGGTAAGGTTTGCACTGTTGAGGCTCGCGCAGCCTCATGAGGAGAAATGGAAACAAATGAGTGCTGCTCACAAAGAGAAACGTCTCGGTTACGTATGGTAACCCTCGTTCCCTGAAGGAGGGAACGGTGACGTACGTTGGTTGTACCGACGAATTGGGATCACTTCAGAGAGCCCCTATCAGCTTCGAGATTTAGAGAACGGGCCAATGGGCCATTGGCGTGCGAGATTTGCACCTATTTCAAGGAACGAGGGTTACCATACGTAACCGAGACGTTCCCTTTCAGACGGTCACTTCGACGTATGTCGGTAGTACCGACGAACTGGGATCCCTTTGGAAAACGCCACAGTTACTACCACTTCCAGCCCCCAGCGCGAGCCCCTCAGACCCCGTTCTGATGCGGGCTGGGAAATTCACGCAGGGAGAGTCACACTGCTGTTCTGCAAGACCCACTCAGCAGACTTATTGGATAACGCTGGGAAAGCGTGCCCGGAGGGACGCTGCGGAAGCCACATCATGCCCATCAAGCCACATCGGGTACCCCGAAGGAGATCGCCGGCCGCCCACGAGAGGGACCAGCTGTGGCGCTTGTGAGGGTTCAGGTTTGCCCTGAACGTGATCCTCAGGTCACCCCGGCCATCCGTCGAAGTAGATCTATCCTGGGGGATAGCTCTAGATCGAGGTATGGGGAGGGGGACTCCACCTTCCCGGAGGTAGGCGAGTCGCGACCTAAGCGCTGAGATAGTCATGTTCCCGCAGTGAGAACATGAACTATCCACAAACGCTTAGGTCGAGACTCGCCTACCTCCGGGAAGGTGGAGTCCCCCTCCCCATACCTCGATCTAGAGCTATACCCCAGGATAGATCGACGGATGGGGAGGGGGACTCGACCTTCCCGGAGGTAGGCGAGTCTCGACCTAAGCTTTGAGATAGTCATGTTCCCGCAGTGAGAACATGAACTATCCACAAACGCTGCCTCAGCGTGCTGTACGCCCAGGCATGTGAGACGATTGTGACCGTCCGCAGGCGAGAGGGAACGACCACATCCAGAAACGCACGGTTTGAATGACATCTTGAAAAAGACGCAGGGTCAAACCGTGTTGCTCTTTTTGTGAGGAAACGCTCTTTTCAGAAGTGCTGAAGCACCCAGGGAAGACCGCGGCAACACACAGGAGATAGTGCAGCCTGTGTTTGCACTCAATGGAAACGCCCACCGAACCAACAGGTTGCTGTGAGAACAGCAGTTGTTTCACTGAAGCAGCTGAGTCTCGCAGTCGCGCTGGATAATCGCCGTCACACCAGCACAGCGTCCCTCTTCTCTTTAATCTCTGAAATTCTCTGAATAACAGGAAGGCAGTCTGCAACTCTTCATCAACGCCGTTCGCCTCCGAAGTGAATGACGTCAGTGCGTTGCTCTCGCTTCCTGTTTATACCCGCGGGGCGGAGCGCGAGATGCAAATCTCGCACGCCAATGGCCCATTGGCCCGTTCTCTAAATCTCAAAGCTGATAGGGGCTCTCTGAAGTGATCCCAATTCGTCGGTACAACCGACGTATGTCGAAGTGACCGACTGAAAGGGAACTCAGTCACATACATGAAATGGTGGTCCAGTGGGTTAAACCATGGAACTGATAAGCAGAAGGTTGCTGGTTCAATCCCAGCGGTCACCACCAGTGTGTCCTTGAGCAAGGCACTTTATTCCATTTTGCTGCAGGGGGATTGTCCCTGTAATAAGGGCACTGTAAGTCGCTTTGGATAAAAGCTTCTGCCAAATGCATAAATGTAAATGTACATACTGCACACTGTAAACAATTTAAGACCTCTCCAACTGAACATTTTCTAGTGACCGATCACATCTATATTTTCCAGTTGGCCAAATTGAATTTCTGTGAATTGATACAATTTAATTCACAGAAATTCAATTTGGTCAACAAAAAAATGTAGATGTGATCGGTCACTAGAACATTTTCAATTGGAGAAATGTTTTACAGTGAAATTGTGAGGATGGTCCAAATAAATATTTTAAATTTTAGTAACAATTGTTTATTTATCACTGTCCCAAAAGACAAACATTACTAAAAACATAAATATATTAAGCAAAATGAACACAGACAACAGGGTTGACATTTTATCACATTACTTTATTAACAAGTCAATTCCAACACAGGATATTTGCTGAAAATACATTATTTTCAATAAGGAAAAACTCTGAATATTCAAGAAGTCTTCTGCATAACATGATGTCTTAATGTGGTGAAGAAAATGCGGCACTGCATAGGCTAAAAACCTGAGGATGAGACGAATGAATGGACGAATAAGAAAAATCACGAGCTTGACGTGTTTGATATTAAAAGGCAATAACTTAAAGGGGTGGTAAAACACATTCTTTCGAAGGCTTGATTGTGTTTGTGGGGTACACTGTAACATGCGTTCATGCTTCGTTTTTAAAAAATTGCATTATTTTTCATATATTTTACCTTTATTCTACACTGCTCTGTCCCTCCTTGTAAAAACGGTCAGATGGTTTCCGGGTTGTATGAAGCCGGTCCCTCAAAAATACGCAAAAGGCTCTGATTGGTTAGCTGGCCCAGTGTGATGTGATTCGCTAACCGCCTAGTGCACGTTTGTCAGAATGGCACCGTTACTTTTGTATTTTTAGAACGATTTGCCAAATATCTGTCGCAAGAACGAACACTTAACATTGGCTTTACTATAGCATCCAAATCAAACACAGAACCATGTTTAGCATTCCTGTAGATAAACAATACATAAAAGCTCTAATCAAAGAATAATTTACACTAATGCCAAGTTCGCTGTTGAGATTTTAAAAAGTTTGTAACGTTAGGTGTTTGTTGGATAACGTTAAGTATGAATGAGTATTTAACAAACTGGTTTGCAGAGCCAAACAGCCTTGTCATCTGTGTACTTCCTTGCTACAACGTACAATTAACAATACGAACTATTACAGGAAAACACATCGACGAAAAATAAATCATATTTACAGGTTGTGGCCCGTAAACAGCTTCTGTTTTTAAATCCAACTTTCAGGACAAGCCGTTGTGCGAATCCTGCATTGAACTCGCAAAGATTGTGGAAGCTTTCCTCTGTGAAATGTGCAGCGGGAGCCGCGCGCGTCTATCTCACACTGGCAGTGTTTGTCTCGCGCAGCTGAACCGCGGCTCGTGTATTGCAAATACAGACGAATATTGTCCATTACATCACATTTTCCGGTCTTCTCCTCCGACCCCTGTCTGTCTCGTGCTTTGATTTATGATGGGCAGCATATATCTGCTGCAAATGCGACCATGTTCCCCAATGTCTCATACACGCATGCATATAACGTTGTATGTTAAACGCACTGCAACGCTGCCCCGTCCCTAGGAAGGCTGAACAAAATGGACCTGCAATCCGGATGAAAATAACAGCGTTTCGTCGGCATTGGCAACAACACTCCAGCCTACTAACTAGCCTACCACAACAACGCTTCCCTGCGGCGATACAAAATGGCCTCGCCCCCCCCTTATTTCATATTCTCGGAGGAGGGGTTTATGTAAATATTGGGGCTGGTGATGTCAGCACACCCTGGAGGAATGTGTAGTAGTCCCTAGCGGCCGTTTGCTGTAGTCCTTAGAAATTGATTTCTTTAAAAGCAAATATCTCCCTTTGCTTTAAACTTTGAACGTTGTAACTTTGCAGATGTTTTTTATGCTCAAACAGCAATATTACACACTAGCTAAAGTTAGAAAAGTGAAATCCTGGTTTACCACCCCTTTAAGCCCTGAAAGAGGCCGACGCCAAACGCAATCTAACAGCACCATGTTCAACGGTCGCATGGCGCACACAAATGACTTAATTGACTTATTACCTATCATTTTAGACACATAAGACATGAGGAAAATAAAACTATTGGCTACCATTAGATAATTATGTGGTAAATGAGAAACTATTGGCTACCATTAGATACTTATGTGGTAAATGAGAACACACTGTGCACCAATGAATGCATGAAGTCATGATTATACAAAGGGCCCTATCTTGCACCCAATTGACTTTGTACACCGACGCATGTGTCATTCCTATTTTGCACCCACGCAAAGCGCGCTTTTCCCTCCACAGAAGCACGTCGCTAAACTAGTGAATGAACTTGCGCTCCCTGGGCGGTTCAGCGCAAAAAAGGAAGCGTGTTCCGGCGCAAACAATCCCTGGTGCTATTTTGCTGTTCCATTAAACAATTGCGCCACTGACCAGAAAAAACCTAGTCTAAAGTCAGTGGCGCGTTGCGCGTTGTTCATTATGCTATTTTAAGGGCGCATGCTTGACCATAGCGTGCACAACGCGCATACACTTTGCTCATGTAATCTACACAGATGCAACAGTTATTTTTGCAAATCATAAATTGTTACACTAAAAAAATATTAACACATGAGATGACGGAAATCATTGTGGTGTGCCACGAAGATGTGAAAAAATAGGCATAAATCTAGCTTACAAATTATTCAGGCTAATTATTTATTTAACCGACGCTATTTTGGGTGGGTTTCTCCCATCCCCATACAACACAACTTCTCTGTCTTTCACTGCTCTTACAAGAACATCAGTCTCCTCGGCTGTGAACCGCTCCTGGCGTGCGCCTGGTAAATACGCCATAATAATAGCAATCCATAATGGAACTTGCGCACCTGCTTTTAAAGGGAATGTTGGATGACGCTCTGATTGGTTTATTCACGTTACGCCCAAACCACACCTATGAATAATGAAGCTACTTCAGACCAACCCATTTTAGATTTGCGCCGGGCGCAAGAGCCATTTATCCCGCCGGGAAAATAGCAACAGCGCCGAGACCCGCCCACAAAGTTACTTGCGCTTTGCGCTTTGACACTTGCGTTTCAGATCGTTAAAATAGGGCCCAAAATGTCTTTTAAACTTCATACCGGGTCATAAAGCAAAACTCTGGAGAATAATTTCAGTGCTCAATACTCACCAACGTCTTGTGAGATGAATATCTCTCTATTCTCTTGGGAATGTTTATTTCGGTCTTCAGCACCTGCTGGTTCGGCTCCGCTCGCGCTGCCGCTCCTGCGCTCCGCATTTGAAATCTCCACATGAACGGTTTTCCTCAAGCGCATTTTGCGCATGCGTACACATTTTTCCGGATGTAGGACTTGTTCAGCCAACATGGATTTTTCACTTCGACTTCATAGATTGACTGAGCACAATTAAATATGTTCTGTGAATATACAATTTTAATTTTGAGTGAAGACCTTAAGCTATGATTAGTACAATGCATTTTTTTGCATGGGGATAATTATTTGGAAGTCATTTATTGGGCCAATATGTAATGATCAATTTTCACAATTTTACAACAAAAAATTTTTTTTACAGTGCAGTTATGATTCAAAATGTGGAGTTTTTATATTTATAACATATTACACAGTTAAGAACATCACACTAAAAAGAGTGTTGTTTTCCTGAATACCATCATGACTGAAAATGTGTCACTGATTTCATATGACAGTTCCATAAACAATTAATTAACAAAAAGTCACTTACATTTAAGATGCAATATTTACTGTTTTTGTTCAATTTCAGCAGCGAAAATAGTTCCAAACAAAGATCACAGCAGAACCATAAGGCATCTCACAGCAACAGTGTGTTACTGAATGATTCAGCGTTTTAATGAATCGGTTGAATCAAAGATCCAATTACCTGTTCATAAACGTCTGCCTCATTCCATTGAACGAATCGACTCAATAATTCACTCATTAAGACCTGCCGCCCCCTACTGGCAGTTTAGTTTCATGTCTAAACATTATTTTCTAACATTTCTTATTTGTATTCCAAAAAAATATTTAAAACAATCTCATAACATTATTTAATGCAGTTGTAATTTTTCAGTGTAAATTATTTAATTTGATTGGTAACAGCCCTATATTGTCTTATTCTAATTTAATGTATTGATCAAATTTAAGAATCTAAAATAAAAAATGAAGCATATCCTATATTTAATAAGATTAGGGGGAAAATGCCCTTTATAAAAGGTTAAAATATCACAAATATGCAGATTTAAATACGTCAAAGCTGATTGAACACTGGTGAAAATATTGCTTCAGAATAATTAACTCTGCAGATCACTGATAGATAACCAGAATTGTAAGTCAGAATGTAAACTGGGCCACAGATGGTAAGCATAATTACATTAACCTTTAATTTTATTTAATTTTTTTAAGTGTTAATTATTAGAATAGACATTAAGAGAATACATTATGCAAATACTTTTAATAGTTAAAGTACATTTAAAATCAGGTACTTTTTACTTAAGTAGGGTTGTCATTGTGGTACTTCTACTTACTAATGTAAATATATCTCTGTGTATTTGTAATTTTACTTAAGTACTTAGATTCAGTACTTCCTCCACTGACTGTAAGACACTTCCCGATTTGTATTTGGTTTTTATGGGAATTAACATGCATCTGAAAAAAACTGCTTTTGGATCCACAGGCACACACAGTATAAATGTGCATTTATGTGTTTGTTTAAAAGTGTGTAAATCTGTATGGTTACACTGTAACGGATTTTTGTAATTTGAACAGTATTTTACTGTAATATGTACAGTATACTGTTAAATGTACCAACAGTATAATACTGTTAATAGCAAAGGATTATGGGAAAATATGTTTACTACTGTAATTATTCTCTACTGTAAATCGATTTACAGTAGCGACAATGCCCGCGAAAAACTGACCAATGACAATGGAGACTTCTTTTCAAGTTTTTTTTTTTTTTCTGTTGGTGGGGGCAACTGAGGAAAGACTCAACAAAAAGGTTAGTATTATTTCTGTCATTATTTTATGTAAAATTGAGATATTTTCAAATGCATTCACTTATTAACAACATCCTAACATGAACCAGTGCTGCAAATTGAGTGAGTTAAGCAAATTCCTGTCAAGAGCCTTTTTTTCTGACTGTGGTTACGTGACTGCCGTCATCCTTGATTTACTTCAATAGGGTGAATAAAGTTTACATTGACTAATAGTTAGTGAAACAGAAAAAAAGCTATTTTAATGTTCCTCTAAATTAGCTAAGCAGGATGACTTTACGTTAACAGCAAACTATCTTAAAATACCGAAAGAAAAGTGAGGCATCACTAAAAACGGAGGTTGTAATAACAGTATTTTGAAGTGAATCTTTTGTTTTTGTTTAAAGTTTGCAGTTAAAACCGCCATTTGGAACGTCAGAGGTGTCTTTGGGTTATTTCTGGCGGTTACCGTCATCTGAGGAAACTGCTAAGCAGAAGCTGGCGCTTATATAGCGACGTCATGGGCATCGGAAGCAAAAAAAATGTGGGTGGGTCCTCAGAATTTTTTTACTGGAATAGATGCCAATTACATTAAGTACAAATATACCGCTTTGCTTGCTAAACGTATAGTTCGAAAGACAAAATTACGGAAATCGTCATATAATTAAGAGCGGCGGTAGTGTAGGGGGTAAGACGCACGGCGTCTAGTTTTGACACAAATCGACCCGCGGTTCGAGTCCGCCTTTCGCCGAGCTCAATCTTCTCCCTTTTCCCATCACATATCAGATCGGAAAGGCATTTATTTTCAATAAAAATGAAGAAAATATTAGAAAAGTGGAAATAAATCATGTGCTTAATAATATGTGTTTATCCATTAGGGTTAGGTAAACAGACATGCTGAATGTTAGAGACGATAAAAGTGAGTGGGTCCAATATCATTGATCGTCAAAAGTCTTGTCCCACCCACATACAATGGTTCCGACGCCCATGAGCGACGTTATATGATTCTTATATTAAAACGTTGACCTTCTATCGTTAACAGGCGGTTTAAAAAAGCAACAGTCAAGATGGTTGCGCAGTTTGTGTGCAAACACTGCAAGTTATCTGTGCGAACGCATTGCAGATTTTACCACCATATCATAATGCATAGGAACCTGGCTAATTTTAGGTTCAACTGTGGTTTGCCGACTTGTCCTTGTAGTTTTCAGACTCTGTCTGCACTAAAGTCACATATAAGTCATAAGCACACACAGACAAAAAAGGTTAACTGCAGACCTGCTCAAATTGATGCTGTGATTTGTCAGTTTGCTGGATGCGAGCATACATCTCCCAATTTGTATAGCTTGTGCGACCATTTAAAATGGCATATACGAGATGGGAAAAAAGTTACCTGCCCCTTTCCCAACTGTGAAAAACATTTTAATGTGAAATCATCTTTCACAGCTCACATCAGCAGAAAACACAGAGCGTCTTTGGAGAACCCTTTTATAGATAATGATGCATCAAACTGTATACATGACAGTGATATCCACGATGACACTGACATTCATGATGACAGTCTTGTGCATTTTGAGGTTGATAATTGCAATGATAAAGACACATTTTTGACAAATTTGGCACTCTTCTATTTGAGGATGCAAGCTAAAATGCTGCTACCAGCCACCACTATACAAATTTTAATTGATGAATTTCAGGTGATGCATGACAGCAACATGCAACATATTTTTTCAAAACTGAGAGATGAATTAACAAAGCTAAATATATCAGTATTTAGGTCTGATGACACTCGGAAGACATATTTCAAGAGGAATTTGAATTATGTGGCTCCTGAACAGGTGTATCTAAAAATTCCAAAGGAAAGGACTGTTTTTTGCAGTATGTTCCAGTAAAGGAGACCCTCAAAGCACTTTTAAACCATGAGTCAGTCAAAGCACAGTACATTGATGCAAAGTCACACAGATCAGATGACCCACATTTACTGGAGGATGTAAGAGGATTTTTAAAGAAAAGGATATTTTTCAGCAGTGTATGTCCTCAGTCTCCATTATCCTGTACCAGGATTCATTTGAAGTGGTGAATCCCCTTGGATCAGGGAGAAAAAAACACAAGCAACTCGCTGTTTACATGTAGCTGTCAGAAATCTCTCCTCATAATAGGTCATCTATAGACCCTTCGTTGACTCAGGTATTTATGTATGTGTCAGTGTGGAGGACCTGGCTGATTACTACCCACTGTCATTGTACAAAATATTTGATGTTAATCTTGTGCCTTTGCATCATTCTGTCTGTCTAAGGTAAATGAAAAGATATGGACTCAGTGGAGGACGTCATCAGGAAGGTGCTACCCATGCTTCAGGAGAATGACTTTAACAATCTCATGACACATTTGACTGGTATTGGTGTGCAGATGGGCTGTGATCTCCAGTTTGTTACCTTAGAAGACATAAAAGATATTGTTCCTCTCATTGCTGCCGGAAGACTCATACACCACATCAATAACAGAGGTAAGAAATACTAGTGGAGCCCCTTGTTTACTATGCATAATTCCTGCATTTATAATATTGGACATTGAGCGTTGTCCTATTTAAATACTATAAACTATAGATTAGATTAGATTAGATTAAACTTTATTGTCATTACACAAGTACAAGTACAAGGCAACGAAATGCAGTTTAGGTCTAACCAGAAGTGCAATAGCAGCAAGTGCAGGACATGGAAATGTACTGAATATATATAAATATGTATAAATAGAGAGATGGTTATTACTATAAACAGAACTGAATTTACAGGTGAATATGTACAGTGAATAAATATACAGATGGCTATTACTATAAACAGAATTTACAGGTGAATATGTACAGTGAATATAATATACAGATGGCTATTACTATAAACAGGATTTTACAGATAGAGGTATACAATAATATGTTAGGCTAATATGAGGAATATAGCAGTGGATTAAGGTAGTGCAATAAATTATAGACAGAGCTATCCAAAAAAAAAAGTGTAAAAGTGCAGTGGGAAGTGGTTGCATATTACAGTTAGAAGTACGGTGCAAAATGCAAATGTAAACAGTTGGAACTATGAATACAGTCGGCAGTGCAAATGAGCATATTCCAGTTAAGATATGGTGGTGCAGAATGCATAAGTAAACAGTTGTTACTGTAATAAACAGTCGGTAGTGCAAATAACAAAGTGAATGTAGGTGTGAGGTAGGAGAGTTTGCAGTTTATGAGGGAAGTGGATCAACGGGGGTTCGAGTTCAGTAAAGAGACAGCTCTGGGGAAAAAACTGTTCTTTAGTCTGCTGGTCCTGGTCCGGAGGATCCTGAAACACCTTCCGGAGGGCAGGAGAGAAAACAGTCTGTGGGCTGGGTGAGAGGAGTCCTTGAGGATGCTGCGAGCTCGGTGCAGACAGCGCTTCCTCTGGATGTGCTCGATGGCAGGTAGTGGAGTCCCTGTGATGCGCTGGGCAGTTTTCACCACCCGCTGCAGTGCCTTGCGCTCCGCAACAGAGCAGCTCCCATACCATACTGCCACACAGTTGGTCAGGATGCTTTCTATTGCGCAGCGGTAGAAGTTCACCAGGATAGCCGAGGAGAGCTGATTCTTCCTCAGTGTCCTCAGGAAGAAGAGGCGCTGGTGAGCCTTCTTGACCAGTGTCCGACATGTCCGCCGAGATGTGGATCCCCAGGAACTTGAAACTGGAGACACGCTCAACAGCCATTCCATTGATGTGGATGGTGTCGTGTGTGCCTCTTGACTCCTTCCTGAAGTCCACGATGAGCTCCTTCGTTTTGGTGGTGTTGAGGAGCAGGTTATTACATAGTTATACACGTCTCAGAGCGTGCGAGTACTCTTTCACGTCTTCCTGAGCTTGAACGGACATATTCACACTAAATTATGTCAAAATGCTTGTCTATTATTCCGCTTATACTACAGTTACCACACCTTGAAACATTGTTCAGATTATGTATTTCAAGACGTTTATCAAGTTTTGGTCATTTAAACGCAGAAAAGCGACAGAAAAGACAGAAAAGCATGTGCTTTAATTTAAAAGCATGTTTGTTTTAATTAATTAGTTAATTAAATTTTTCTATTATTGACAGTAGGCTAGCCTACTAATTGCCTAATAAATGAAACTACTTTAACAATTTAGCCTATCAATAGGCTATTTATTTATTTGTTATATTATCTGCAATAGGCTAATAACGAAAACCCGTGCAGCAGGACTATCTATTTATGTATATTCAGTTGATTTTTTTTTCTTGTTATGAATTGTATCCTATTTACTGTTATTACAGTGAAATAAGGTCAAGATCTACTGAAACTACTTTAGCCGTGCGTTTCCCTGAAAATAATTCCACACCTTAGATTATAATGTTCGTCAACCAATCAGATTCAAGCATTCAACAGCCCCGTGATTTTTTACAGTTGATTACCATTTCTGTACCTGAGAATCTAGTTTAGACCTAATCTGAAAATAACTTTTTTTCTGTTTGTTATTGTGTATGTATTTATACTAATACTCATAATTTGATTATTTGTATTTGTTTATTTTATTTTATTACGGACTGTCAGTGTCCTTAACCATATTTAACATTTTAGACCGGTAGAGTTAGACTAGTAGGTTTTGGTGTCACAACCTTATTTATTAAGGTTACATGGATCAAAAACAACTAAAACAATAACTAGGCTTATTTTATTTATTTATTACTTTTTTGTGGTGGGACCAGTGAAAATTTTGGCAGGGCAAGTAGCATTTTAAAACACTGGCCCCACCATAGAAAAGTAGAAAAAAGCCTTAACGTTGAGCCCTGTAATCTTATAATAATAAGTTATGTCAATAGTATTTTAGGAGTTTGGATAAAGTAGTAGCGGTGTTAGATGTTGGCACAAAATCGTATACCAATATTTTGGGGGATTTTGTTGATAACAGTGATTAGACAATATTTTGCTCAGTTCCTTTTTGTACCAGTACCTTGACTCTGAAGCTTTTCATATTTTTTATATTCTGTGCTATGGTCAGTTCATTATGTGCCACCTGAAGAAACATTTTCATTGAAGGATTAGTTCACCCCTAAATTAAAATTTGCTGATAATTTACTCACCCCAATGCCATCCAAGATGTTCATGACTTTCTTTCCTCAGTGGAAAATAAATTAAGTTTTTTGAGGAAAATGTTTAGCATTTTCTCCACAACAATGGACATCAATTGCAACCAATATGCTGGAGTCCATATCAAAGCAGTTTCAAAGTACTTTAAAGTGCTTCAAATGACTCTCCTCTATCCCAGCTGAGGAATAGGGCCTTATATAGCAAATTGATCGGCCATTTTCTAAAAAAAAGTTATATACTTTTTAGCCGCATTTGTTAGTCTTGAGGGACATGACGTCCTCGTGTCGGAAAGGTCAAGTGTCAGAACCGCCCCATTGTTTACTAGAATGGAGAAGGAGGATCGTTCAAATTTTATTGTATGTTGAATGACATGTTTATGTCTTTTTGTCAGTTTATTATTTAAAATGGTCCTTTCGTGTGCGTATCCTGGATGTTTTATGAATGTTTAATGATGTCACCCGTGACCTTTCCAACGTGATGACGTCATGCCCGGCACGTCACAGTCCTGCAGGATATTAGTACTTATATCATCCATTATTAATATAAAAAAATCTTAATCTAGCCAGCTTTAAACACATTTTATAATGACATTTTTTGTAATGTATTCACATGCACCTGTGGACAGTATAGTGTATACTTTTTGTAAATGTATGTAGTGGATATTCAATATTTTTTCAGCTTTGGGTTTCTAAAGATTACATATTGTAACTTGGCAATACCTCCAATAATACAATAAAGATGTTTTAATTCATCACACAGGCCATGAAGATTATACATCCAACCAGCAATCCAACTGTCCAGAAGGCTCTTCATCTTCTGGCCAAGCAACCCGTGTCACTGTTCAAGTCT
The DNA here is from genome assembly GCA_023566225.1 of Romanogobio albipinnatus. Classification (NCBI taxonomy): domain Eukaryota; kingdom Metazoa; phylum Chordata; class Actinopteri; order Cypriniformes; family Gobionidae; genus Romanogobio; species Romanogobio albipinnatus. The sequence goes on from CM042239.1 coordinate 7,694,334, forward strand.
CTGACGGGGTCTCATCATATGAAGTACCGTGGGAGAAGATGCCACCAAATTTGCGACAATGTGTTGCACAAGGCAAGCGACCCAGGAAGCAGGAGCTTTTAGTTATGGTGAGAACTATTGTAGACTCAACCTCAAAAGGTATGCTTGAACCCTACTAGAAGCCAGTGTTCAGAAATTACACGAAGAATCATGGAAAAATGTCCAAAAAGCTTTGCGGATGTAACAATGGAAGGAGAGCTGATTGGCTGTGGTTATTGATCCTTGCTAAACCAGATAAAAACAAGGGTTGAACATGTCAATCGTGACAACACACTGGTGAGAGTTAGAAAAGCAAAACGTTTCAACGACAATGAGTCTACACCCAGCATTGAGAGCACCGCATCCAAATGTGCAAAAACTGATAGCTATGGCTGCATCAATTGGCAACCAGTTGACCTCCCTGAAGATGAGACTCCAGAATCAGTTGAGGAAAAAAGAAAGGAAATGGTTAAGTTATTTTCTCAAGAGGGACCCCGAGCAGCAGAGCGTGGCCAGGTGGAAGAATGAATGAAGATAACATATGCTTCTCAGCGCTATGCCATCAATAACAACCCCCCACCCAGCAACTTTCAAGGTGGAAAAAGGATGTCAGGACAGTCCTGAAAGACATCGACCAAGCTGGTTAAGAGGATGTCGACTATGCTGTTGCATCTATAATTACCACAATGGCTTACTTCAAAGAGAAGGAAGATGCCTTCTTTCTTCTTGCTGATGTAAGTATTAATGCTATTTGGCGCGAAGAAATATAGAGCTGAGTATCGTCAGCATAACAATGAAAACTAATGCCATGCTTCCTGACGATATCTCCCAGTGGTAGCATGTACAGGGTGAAGAGCAGCGGTCCTAGCACTGAGCCTTGCGGTACTCCATACTGAACTTGTGATTGGTGTGACATCTCTTCATTTACTGCTACAAACTGATAACGGTCACATAGGTATGATTTAAACCATGACAAAGCAATTCCACTAATACCTACATAATTTTTGAGTCTATTCAAAAGAGTTTTGTGGTCGATAGTATCAAATGCAGCGCTAAGATCGAGTAACACTAATAGAGAGATACAGCCACGATCGGATGATAAGAGTAAATCATTTGTAACTCTGATGACTGATGACTCCAGGAAAGGTTTCTAAACACAGACTGGAGTATGTTTGCTTCTCAAGCCACCAGTGGCGCTCACACGGACATTGACTCCTACACCTCCTCAGTATTGGATCATATCAATACCACCATTGACTGTGTTACAACCCAGAAACAGATCACCACATACCCAAATCAGAAGCCTTGGATGAACAGGGAAGTACGACTCCTTCTGAAGTCACGCAATACTGCCTTCAGATCAGGAGATGCACAAGCCTACAGCGCATCCAGAGCAAACCTGAAGAGGGGCATCAAAAAGGCCAAGCACTGCTACAAGTTAAAGATAGAGGGACACTTTTCCAACTCTGACCCTCGACGCATGTGGCAGGGCATTCAGGCCATCAGTGATTATAAACCCACCCACTCCACCCCCGCAGCCACTGATGTCAACTTCCTGAACGAGCTAAATTACTTTTATGCTCGTTTTGAAAGAGACAACAGAGAAACTGCCACCAAGCTCAAACCCTCAGCTGACCACCCACCAATCACACTCTCCTCCACAGATGTCTGCAAGGCACTGAGCTAGATCAGCGCGCACAAGGCTGCTGGACCAGACAACATCCCTGGTCGTGTTCTCAGGGCATGTGCGGAGCAGCTCGCTGGGGTTTTTACAGACATTTTCAACCTGTCTCTCGCCCAAGCAGCTGTACCATCATGCTTTAAACGCACTTCCATTGTGCCAGTGCCGAAACACTCCAGCCCGAGGTGCTCTAATGACTACCGCCCTGTAGCACTCACACCCATCATTATGAAGTGCTTTGAGCGGCTGGTCCTGGAACACCTAAAAGACTCTATACCATCCACATTGGACTCACACCAGTTTGCCTATCGCAGCAATAGGAGCACAGAGGATGCAGTTTCCATGGCACTGCACTCTGTGCTCACTCATCTGGACAGTAAAAACACCTATGCACGCATGCTGTTTGTTGACTTCAGCTCAGCATTCAATACTGTCATCCCATCCAAGTTAATTGCCAAACTTGGAGACCTGGGCATCAACACTTCAATGTGTAACTGGATTTTGGACTTCCTAACTGACAGACCACAGAATGTTCGATCAGGATCCACCTGCTCCACGTCCATCACACTCAACACTGGTGTACCACAGGGCTGTGTGCTAAGTCCATTTCTCTACTCCCTCTTCACCTCCGACTGCAAGCCTGTGTATGGAACTAATTCCATCGTCAAGTTTGCGGACGACACTACGGTGATTGGTCTCATCAGCAACAACGATGAGACTGCCTACAGGGAGGAGATCCAGCACCTGGCCACATGGTGCACTGATAATAACCTGCTCCTCAACACCACCAAAACGAAGGAGCTCATCGTGGATTTCAGGAAGGAGTCAAGAGGCACACACGACACCATCCACATCAATGGAATGGCTGTTGAGCGTGTCTCCAGTTTCAAGTTCCTGGGGATCCACATCTCGGCGGACATGTCGTGGACGACCAACACCTCCAGCCTGGTCAAGAAAGCTCACCAGCGCCTCTTCTTCCTGAGGACACTGAGGAAGAATCAGCTCTCCTCGGCTATCCTGGTGAACTTCTATCGTTGCGCAATAGAAAGCATCCTGACCAACTGTGTGGCAGTATGGTATGGGAGCTGCTCTGTTGCGGAGCGCAAGGCACTGCAGCGGGTGGTGAAAACTGCCCAGCGCATCACAGGGACTCCACTACCTGCCATCGAGCACATCCAGAGGAAACGCTGTCTGCATCGAGCTCGCAGCATCCTCAAGGACTCCTCTCACCCGGCCCACAGACTGTTTTCTCTCCTGCCCTCCGGCAGGCGTTTCAGGATTCTCCGGACCAGGACCAGCAGACTTAAGAACAGTTTTTTCCCCAGAGCTGTCTCTTTACTGAACTCAAACCACCGTTGATCCACTTCCCTCATAAACTGCTAACTCTCCAACCTCACATCTCTCCTCACATCACATCACATCTTATTTGCACTACCGACTGTTTATTACAGTAACAACTGTTTACTTATGCATTTTGCACCACCATATCTTAACTGGAATATGCTCATTTGCACTGCCGACTGTATTTACAGTAACAATGTTTACATTTGCATTTTGCACCGTACTTCTAACTGTAATATGCAACCACTTTCCACTGCACTGTTACACTTTCTTTCGGATAGCTCTGTCCATAATTTATTGCACTAACTTAATCCACTGCTATATTCCTCATATTAGCCTAACATATTATTGTATACCTCTATCTGTAAAATTCTGTTCAAAGTAATAGCCATCTGTATATTATATTCATAGTACATATTCACCTGTACATTCTGTTTACATTCTGTTTATAGTAATAGCCATCTGTATATTTATATTTATTCACTGTATATATTCATCTGTAAATTCAGTTCTGTTTATAGTAATAACCATCTCTCTACATATACATATTTATATATATTCAGTACATTTTTATGCCCTGCACTTACGCAACCATTGTATATATCCTGCACTTGCTGCTATTGCACTTCTGGTTAGACCTAAACTGCATTTCGTTGCCTTGTACTTGTACTTGTGTAATGACAATAAAGTTGAATCTAATCTAATCTAATCTAATCTAATCTAATCTAATCTAATCTAATCTAATCTAATCTAATCTAATCTAATCTAATGAGAGCAGTCTCAGTGCTATGATACGGTCTAAATCCTGACTGGAAATCCTCACAGATACCATTTCTTTCGAAAAAGGAACATAATTGTGAAGACACTGCCTTTTCAAGTATTTTTGACAGAAAGGGTAGATTTGAGATTGGCCTAAAATTGACTAATTCTGTAGGATCCAGTTGCGTTTTTTTGTGGTTTAATAATAGCCAACTTAAAAGTTTTCGGTACATATCCTAATGACAAAGATGAATTAATGATATCAAGAAGAGGATCTATGACCTCTGGTAGCATCTCTTTTAATAGCCTAGTCGGTACAGGGTTAAGCATACATGTTGTTGATTTTGATGATTTAAGAGTTTAGGCAATTCTTCTTCTCCTATAGCAGTGAATGAGTGTAATTTTTCCTCAGTGACACTACAATGCTCTGTCTGATGTGATACTGTAGTAGACGACTGCATGGTTAACATTTTCTTCCTAATATTATCAATCTTACATGTAAAGAAGTTGTTTACCAACATCAGAAGTTGAAGCTTTATTTTTGGCTGACTCCATTCTTCTGGCTGCTGTTTTAAGGGCCCGGGTGTGCTCGTTGTACCCCGGTGTTGGACTATTTTCTTTAATCTTCTTTAAGTGCAGGGGAGAAACTGTGTCTAAAGTACTGGAAAAGAGAGAGTCAGTAGTTTCTGGGACCCACTTTATATTAAGTGGCCTTAACTACTATGTACTAACATTTTAATTAATCATTTGATACAATGCACTTATTGTGTACATACATGTTTTTACATTGTACTCACATTTAAAAAAAAATACCTGCATGTAATTACATCTGTAATTAATTTCTGTAGTTACATTTGTAATTACACAGTTGACACTTCCCTTACACCTAACCCTACCCTTAAACTTACCCATACCACCACACCTGTCCCTAACCCTACCCGTATCCCACCTCAATATCAGCAAAGGTGTTTTGCAATACAATTTGAACACAGTAAGTACATTGTACTTATTTTTTGATGTAAGTACATAGTAGTTAAGGCCACCTAATATAAAGTGGGGCCAGTTTCGGTTGCAACATTGAGTTCTTCTAAGCTATCTGGGATGCTGAGGAGATGATACTGATGAGGAAGATTATTTAAAAAGCAATCTTTAGTAGCGGCAGTGATTGTCCTGCCATTTTTGAAGCGAAGGGGCGGCTTTGCAACCTTAGCTAAATTAAGTATACATGATACTAGGTAATGATCAGAGATGTCATCGCTCTGCTGTAGAATTTCAACGGTATCAACATTAATTCCATGTGACAATATTAGGTCTAAAGTATGATTATGGCGATGAGTGGGTCCTGACACGTGTTGCCTAACTCCAATAGAGTTTAGAATGTCTTTAAATGCTAATCCCAATGCGTCTTTTTCGTTGTCTACATGGTTATTAAAATCACCAACAAATAGTACTTTATCTACGGCCAGTACTAACTCTGATAAAAAATCAGCAAATTCTTTGATAAAGTCTGTATTATGCCCTGGTGGCCTGTATACAGTAGCTAACACAAATGTTAAACGGGTTTTATCATGTACACTACATAACGTTACATAAAGCACCAAAACTTCGAAGGAATTATATTTGAAACTAGACTTCTGAGTAATACTGAAGATATTATTATAAATTACAGCAACCCCTCCCCCTTTACCTTTCAGACGCGGCTCATGTTTATAACAATAATCTTGGGGGGTGGACTCATTTAAGGTAATGTAGTCGTCAGGTTTTAGCCAGGTTTCTGTCAAACACAGCACATCTAGATTATTATCTGTAATGATATCATTAACAATAAGCGCTTTTGGGGAAAGGGATCAAATATTCAGCAACCCAAGCTTTATCAATTGTTCATCTGTATTATATCTGTTGTTTATTTGTTGGACATCAATTACATTTTTACTGTTGAATGGTTTTGATGTTTTTTTGTATTTACTAATTCGGGGAACAGACACAGTCTCTATATGATAATATCTAGGTGACGTGAGACGGCTAGCAGATGGTCGGTTTAGCCATTTTGTCTGCTTCCTGACCTGGGCCCTAGTGAGTCAAGGTTTAGCTCTAAGACTTTGTGCCAAATTACTAGGCACATAGACACACAGTGCCAAAGCAACCAGTACCTGGTTTAAGGACCATGGTATCCCTGTTCTTAATTGGCCAGCAAACTCGTCTGACCTTAACCCCATAGAAAATCTATGGGGTATTGTGAAGAGGAAGATGCGAAATGCCAGACCCAACAATGCAGAAGAGCTGAAGGCCACTATCAGAGCAACCTGGGCTCTCATAACACCTGAGCAGTGCCACAGACTGATGGACTCCATGCCACGCCACATTGCTGCAGTAATTCAGGCAAAAGGAGCCCCAACTAAGTATTGAGTGCTGGACATGCTCATACTTTTCATGTTCATGCTTTTCAGTTGGCCAAAATTTCTAAAAATCCTTTCTTTGTATTGGTCTTAAGTAATATTCAAATTTTCTGATACTGAATTTTTGATTTTCCTTAGTTGTCAGTTATAATCATCAAAATTAAAAGAAATAAACATTTGAAATACATCAGTCTGTGTAATAAATGAATATAATATACAAGTTAAATTTTTTGAATGGAATTAGTGAAATAAATCAACTTTTTGATGATATTCTAATTATATGACCAGCACCTGTAGGTATTATTTGAAAGCTTAAATTCTCAAAAATCATCCTGTTTTGCAATCGTTGTATAAAAAAGCTTTATAAAATGATCAACATCACAACTGAATGTAAACAAATTTAAACAAAGTCTCTTTTCTAAGTTGACTTCCTTATTCCGCCTGGAATTTCACTTCACTTTCACTCCTTGATGAGGTGCCAGTAGTTTTGCTCATTTACAATAATACGAATGCTCCACATCAACGTCCTGCAGTGTTGGTTTATGAAACCCTAAGTGGGAGGCGCAGACAGAATTAGAGCAGAAAGCCCCTAAACCTCAAGCGCATCTTCCAGGCGGTGTCTCTTCTCAAAGGGCTTTGTGTGTTGTTGTTTGTGTCAGATCAGCAACAGGACAGTGGTCAAATGTGCTCAAACTGAGAGACTCGAAGCGGTCGCTGTGAGGAAGTCGTTTTCTCTCTTCAGTCTCAGATGCCTCAGTCTGTCGCCTAAACGTCCGGACATGAACGTCTTTCAAGAGTCCTGCTGCTCCAGTTTAGCAGTTCTCCTGCTTTTCCTTCTCCAGGGTGAGTAGAAACATCAGTTAAAGTCAAAACAGGTTGGAAGACGCTTTCTGATTTGTATTTTGGTGTTTATGGGAATTAACGTGCATCTGAAAAACTGCTTTTGGATCCATATATACAGGCACACACAGTATAGATGTGTATTTATGTGTTTGTTTAAAAGTGTGTAAATCTGTAAATGCCATTAAATGTTTGTTAATGCAATGCATGTTTTAAAGGGTTTTATTCAAGTTGAAATGCTCTTTATTTTTGAGCTAAATGATAACGCATGTTGTGTTTTAGTCTTATCTGTGCTTGATCGGTGAGAAAAGAGTAGACTTCAGCTCAGGAAACCTCAAGCCTTATCTTTAGAGAATACTCTGACCGTTATTATGTTGCAACCAGCATTAATGTTATTTCAGGGTTTAATTCACTTGTCATTCAGTGCAATGGAAGAATATATTATTTTCAAGCGTGCAACATTTATAAAACAATAGGCAGCTGTTGAGGTGATGTGGTGAAGAGTAAATACACACAATGACAATAGAGCAAGAGTGATGGAGGGGAGGGGGTGTGAAACTTCCTCTGTAGAGCGAGAATAGACAAGGGCTGAAAAATACAGAGTCATTGTGCAAATATCACAGGCCATGACATTCAGATATCTGGAGGGAATAAAGTTCTTCTTCAGTCTGACTGTGCTGGCGTGCCGTTCTCCGGAAGATAAGAGTGAATGTGAGAAAGAAGTGTTAGATGGTCTGTGGTGATGAAACCTCAACTCAAATGCTGTGAGACTTTTGATGGTGCATTTAATGTGTGTTATCTTTCTCTGTTCCCTTTTCTCATTGGTTCTGATGGTGTTGTCAAAGTTGAATCTTAAGTTGAATGTGAAAAATATGACATGATTTTGTAATAATATGTAATTGTTGTGTATTGTAGGGTCACGTGCTGATGATGCAGGTGTTCCAGTGCACAAAGCCGTCGGAGACTCGCTGCCTTTAATTGTTGATTATCCAAAAGAAGGTCTTGATGTAAAGTGGAAATACAATGGGGCTGATTTAGCAGAGTATGACAAAGGTCAGATCAAACGGTTGGATCCTCGGTTATTTCACGAAAGGTTAAAGATGAATAAGGACAGTATTAGTATAACAGTAGAAGACCTGAAACTCCAGGATTCTGGAATCTTCTCTATTACTGCGGAAAACCAATCTGGTCAACTTCCAACAAAAGTCTTTGTGCTGCATGTACATGGTGAGTTTAATGACTTAATATTTACCTGTTGGGGTAACAGCTTAGGACCCAGGACCAGTAGTGAAAAATGAAGACCAAGAGTCAGGAGTGTAATTAATTAAAGAAAAAATTACTGAAGAATAGTTTGCAGTTTCATCAGCAGAAGCCAGCTCACAAGGAGTTCGTAGGCCACGCTCCCTCTAACAGTCTCCCCGCCTCCGCCTAACATACATAAAATTTCTGAACAGTTATACTGTTTTCAAGGTCTAACCACGTCATTATTGTCATGTGGAATGATTCTGATTGGCCGAGAAAATGCAGAGTCACAGTAAATTTCCACACAAGGATAGATAGCAGAGCATATCACTAAACTAGGTAGACCTGTAACATATGTGACCCTAAGGTCACTTTAGAAAGACATATAGTTAACACATGCTGAGGGGCCTTCTCAGTCCCGGGGTGTTTCACACACCAAGGACAGTTGCCTGTCAGCACGTCTTGACACAGACATCAGAGCTGCACCTAAAGAATGTGAATCCAAAAGCACACAGCAAATATAATACTAAAATATCCAAAATCACTCATTAAATATAGAGAGGTTATAGGGGGACTGATTTATCAAATGTAGAAAATGGTTATAACTTGATTATCATTGATTCTTATTTTAATATTGATCATAAAATCATTATTGAAGGATATGTGTCTGATGAAGAGACAAGTGATGTCGGCCTTGACCCTTCATACCCTGTCAATGCTGTGATGTAAATGGAAAATTCTAAAACAACACAAACATTCAAGAACTGAAGTTAAATGAGTCCAAAGTCATTCACCTTAAGTTAAATAGTTTATTTATTAAGGCGAGACACTACAGGTGAATAGGGATTTTTTTTAAATTACAAGATATCACTGTGAAACTTCTCCAGTTTATTACTGGCATAAACATAAGAAAAAAATGTATTACAAGTTTTGTGTAAATTAATGTTTTAATATGCAAATGAGGCCTTATGTACTTAAATATACGCTCATTTGCATACTTTTCCAAAAACAAAATCTGGAAATTGGAAAGGACCATGTTTAAAATTCTTGGTTCTATTTGTTGACATGTTAGATGAGAGGGCTTTTACAGAGGGGATTCTGGATATCTTATTTTGTGCTTTAGTAAATTAGAGAATACTGACAATAGCCTTAAAAAATCAATTTTCGCCATGTTTTTTGGAGTTAAAGGACCTATAACTCAGGATAGGAAAGATATATGAACAAATCCCTCTGTAAAAGCCTTCAGAATATAGTTCAGTATAAGACTGCAAAAGTGAGTGCTTGTAGGTGCTACTGAAGTGGATATATCTGACTCTGAGTTTGAGGAAAAACTCATTTTGAGAAAACGGCCTTTAAAGTTTTATACTGTATAACTGCATACATTTCTATAAAACCCCCAACCTACAAACAAAATATATATTCAGTTAATTAATATCAGTAGTGTATAATATTTAAAACACGTGGAAATTGATAAATTAATAAATTATTAATAGCAATAGCTATTAGAGAACTACCTTAAGAGAACTACCTTAACAAACAACACCAGTCACAAAAACTGCAGACGAGCTGTCCCTGTTTGTTGTATTGGTCCATCTATAACTATTTGAATCTAATTTTGACGGGGTTTCGTCGTCTAATCTGTTGTTGTTTACTTTCTTTTTACTAGCTCTTGCTAGTTGGTCTTTTCTGTGAGCGTTTATGAGCCAATTTCAGCGTTGTCTGCACTTTCAGGCGGAAAATACACAAGCAAGAGGCAGCGCGTGAGAAATTCACATTGACAAATCAGATGTGGTTTTCGGCTGCAAACATTCGCGGTTGTCAGTTCTACAAAGGAAATGTCCATATTTGGATTAGCCAGCGCTGTGTGTGAGACTGAGAGCTTTACAATGATACCAAGCATGACACGTTTCTGTGAATGGAGACGGCACGAGAGATCGCGCTAGAATAACTTTTGATGATTTCGGGTAGAAATCTAAAGGCGCACGGTGACAAAATATAATGAAATAACCACCTTAATGTGTAATATTGACATTTTTTTTATTTGGACATGAAAGCTTACATGTTAAGGGAGCAAACTGGCCCAAAATCTCAAAATTGACCACTGCATGAAAAAACGATGTTTTCACCTGCCGTGTCTCGCCTTAAGGAAACAACTTTTGCATAATTTTCTCCTACAGATCTCATCAGAGATGTACAGATTGAGTCCAATCATTCCTGGATGAAGTCAAATAACATCTGCACGTTTCATCTTCGGTGTCAGGCGTCCGGCGATCCGAATCCCTCCTACAGCTGGAGCGGCGATTCAGTCACAACTGGACCAAACATGATTATCAACGTCAATCTATCAGAGAGAGCTACACTCAGCTGCACCGCCAACAACACCGTCAGCACCAAGCAAACCTTCAAGACTGTAGAGTGCAGAGGGAAACCGGAGGATTCAAAGTTCTGTGTAAAAATTGTCTAATTCTTAAATTCTCTAAGGATTATATACTTAACCCTTAATCACCCCTCAAGTAGGGTTTCCGTTTTTGATCCTTGGGGTCAGATAGACCCCAAACACTTACAGAGCGATTGCATAAGGAAATATACAATTTTTACACTGAAAACTATATATCATTTTTTTAATTTACTTCTCAACTTTACATTTATGCTGTGTTTTTGTGGATATTTGGTAGTTTTTTTTTTTTTTACCTATTTACTGCACAATTACTTAACTATACTTAATAAACGTACTTAATAAGCCATAAATTGGCTCATTAAAAGTAATTTTGTCATGACAAAATCACTTAAATGATGATCTTAATTAAATCTCAATCAGTAAGCAATTATCATAAAGCTATGGTTGCAACTACTGTATTTTAGCTGGGTACCAACATAATTTGTGTAAAGAAAAGGCCTATTGCTATGTGCTATTACTTTTATTATTTTTATGTGCTATTACTTGCCAAACTAAGCGTTGTAGTATAACCAGCAGGAGAGCGTGATGTGTGAACTGAATTTGGTGACAGTATCCTACAGTGCGTTTCAGTGAAGTTTATTCATAATAAAAAAATCCTAACAATTATGCAAAAGCAAATTTTATCAAACTAAGTGTTTTTATCTAACTAAGTGACCATTGATGTGTAAACTGAATTGAGAGACAGTGTGTAACATTGAAGTTAATGACTTGTAGTAGGCTTACGCTTTTCGGGTTTTTCATCCTCCCGTCCTAAATTTTTTCCACCACCACGTCCCTTTAGGGGCTCCGTACACTTGTGCTCTAGTATTAGTTGATTGTAGTTTAATTGTTGATTGTATTTGCCAATTTCTATAAAAATGCTCTCTGTTGCAGTCACACACGTGTGTGTTTGTGTGTGTGTGTGAGGGAGAAAGAGAAAGATAGAAAGTTTGTTCCACTTTGTGTTTATGCTCTAGGACCAGACCTTGATTTAAATGTAGAAATTTTAAGATTTATACTGGATGTATTATTTTTTTTTACAAACAAATAAAAAACTTTTTTTTACATTTTTCCATTCATTACCAAAATAAAAAAAAATCCCCAGACACCTGTGTGTGTTTGAGTGTGTGAGTGAACATGTTTGTTCCATGTTGCATTTGTGCTCTAGTATTAGTCCTTCATTTATGTATGGGGTGATATTTACCCAAGGGGTGATTAAGGGTTAAACATGTTATATTTTAAAATAAAGAACACTGTTTTTGTTCCTTGGGTTAAAGGTACACAATTGGTCCTTAGGGTACAGTTAAACCATTGCTGTCCTCTACTTCAAGCAGGGGTAGGCAAGTGCGGTCCTAGAGAGTCACTGTCCTGTAGAGTTTGACTCCAACCCTGAAAGACATCTATAGAAGCTCTTATTGAGAATTAACAGAGGCTTAGATGCTGAATGTATGTGGTCACCATTATGGTGATCAGTGTTTATTTAGTTTGGCTGTTTGACTCTTGGCTTTTTATGTTAGTTTGTGTGTTTTGTGTGTTTTGTACAGTGTTAACAAAACACACAATCTGTTCAAATAAAAATAAGCATAAACAAAAATTGTGTGACTAAAAATGTTAATAAATAATATTCACCAACAATGAATGTTGGTGAATATTGCCACAGATCAGACATTATGAATTTTGATTTTTAAATGCATTCTAGGGGGAAAAAAAGTTTAGACGCACACCGACATCAAGGATCAGCATATGAATCCCAACAATGGTGACATACTAAATGCTGCAGTGCATGCTGGGAGCCATGAGTTTTGTACTGTGGTGGAGCTAAACTCTGCAGGACATCAGGGGACCAAACTTGCCTACCCATGACTTGGAGTCTGTCGGACAAAATTACCCAAATGACGGTGTGATATCTTATAACAAATATATGTCTGAACTTATAGTTGATATGGAGGAATTGTATGTCCAAGCCCTACAGAGAAAAAGCCACAAGAAGACCAAAAAGAAGGTCAGGAAACAGGCCAGGAAGACTTCCTTTAGAGAAAGATGATGAGAATACTGAGGAAAAGTGATTGACTTTAGTACGGTTGATTAAACAAATGAGCTCTGAGGAAGGGTTTGATCATGATTTACAATGTGTGACGCAGAAGGTTGATTCTCTCTATACGAGAGAGGATCAGCGCTCTTGGTCTGAAGAAAATAATAAATGAATTGAGATTTTATGATGTATAAATGAAGGTGTAACAACTTGTGACACAGAAAAGCATCTGCTGTAGCTGTGTGTAACCGGACAAAAAAGTGTGCGCGCTTTTGGGGGCAACATCCTGTCAGAAGCGTTAGAGGCTTCGAAACAATGTGTATTCGCTTTAAACAATGTGTGCGTGGAAATGTCTTTTTCCATATGAACAGGTGCAAAGATGTATGTGCGTAGGTGTTTTGCTATTCTTTGAAGTAGATGAAAGGTGACTAAAAGGTTACATGTAAATGCGGAAAAGATTTTATAGGCTAAAGGGCAAAAAGAAATATAGTCAAGCTTGCTTAACCAAAAAAGCATATACTGGGAGGACCTTTTGTCCTAAGTGTAGAAAGGCTCTAGCATATCCTGGATCGATGCCGCATCTCAGGTGAACACGACTTTACGACTTTTTATGCTGAAACTTTGCAAGTATAAACCAAAAGCCTGGAATGAGGCGATTTGATTTCGAAAACAAGTCTCAGTGTGATTATTTAATTCATATGACTATTAGTTGCACCTGAATAATAAACCAATCAAGCCTCATGGAGGTCTGAACCTTGGCTGAGCCGAGGATTGGGATATCCGTGCTGCAGCTGACCAGTGGGCAGTGCTCCGACATTACAGATAAGGTCAAATCTTATGATTTGTGCTGGTTTTGGAGATATGTGTACTGGGGTATTCAGATGTGGTAATGATAAAAAAATACAACAAGTCACAAATTGTACTCTTTTTTATGATTATATTTGAATGTATATTGTTTACATTGCCCTAAAATGATCTTGTTAGCCTATTATTCATTATGATTTCTTCAAAAAACGCTACGATACATTTTGTGTAAAAATTGAGACACTTTTTACACATTGACACTCATACAAACATGAACAATGCTGACAATCAAATCTAAATAGTACATTTTTAATGTTGTCGGATGTTGTTTTTATTGTTATTTTTGCATATGTGTGTATAAAAATCACTTCAGATTTGTAGAAGGCAGAGCCGGCCCAAGGCATAAGCGAACTAAGCGGCTGCTTAGGGCCCCCAAGAGCACATTAATGACTTTTTGCTGTATGTTATTTTATATGATGATTGAAATCGCGAGATGGCCTTAAACAATTACTAAATAAACTGCAAAATGTTAAGTTTTCTAATATATGCACAGATTGCACGAGCTCGCGGTGCCGGCCGGACACTATTCACTTGTTAGCCAGGGTTCAAAGTCCAAAGTTCGAGAAAACTCAGAAAACTCTAAAACTTAACGTTACTCATCAGTTGTCCGGTAACCTTTTTATGAATGGAAGGTTTTGAGAATGCGCTGTGGTTTAGTGCAAATATCTTGTCTGACGTGCTGCATGTCTTGGAGTAGGCCTAGGCTACAGCAGCTTCCAGTTTCTCATTAATGTTTTTCTGCAAGTGCTATATCGTCCCCTTGGAATTATAAGTTGTGTAGCCTACATTTATGAAGCTTTTATTTAGAAGATAAAAAGATTTTTCTACACTGTCAAATGGAATGCAAAAAAAATAATAATTTTATTTTCGCCAAAATAAAAGCTCTGTTGTTTGAAAGAAATCAACATTACTTGTTTTTAAAATAAGTCTCTTCTGCTCAGCAAGGCTGCATTTATTTGATCAAAAATACAGTAAAAACAGTAATATTGTGAAATACTGTATGATTATAATGTAAAACAGCTGTTTTCTATGTGAATAAAGTGTAATTTATTCTTGTGATCAAAGCTGAATTTATCATCATTACTCCAGTCTTCAGTGTCACATGATCCTTCACAAATCATTTGAATATGAGGATTTGATGCTCAAGAAACATTTATGATTATCAGTGTTGAAAACAGTTGTGTGCAATGTTTTTAGGATTTTTTTGAAAGCTTTCTATTTCAGAGAAATGCTGTCCTTTTGAACCTGCTATTCATTAAAGAAAACTGGGGAAAAGTGAGCATATTCAGCATAAGAGACTACTTTAAAATAAAAAAGTACATATCCCAGTCTGAACTGTAGTACTGTAGGGCTTTGAATATTAACACCTGAGCACTCTTGTGGGTTTGCTACTGTTACAATTAAAAACCGTATAAGAGTAAAAACCTGACAGCCAGACATGATGTAAGCAACACAGCTACAACTACTAACATTGATACTGGGAGTGCGCATTATCAAGAATGAACAATAGTCAATCGTATTGGTGGCACAGATGAGCCCCAAATAAAATTCTGCTTAGGGCCCCATAAGGGCTTGGGCCGGCCCTGGTAGAAGGTGTCACATATGGGACATCGGCTGCATGATAATGGCTTGTCTTTCAGTTGATGTTTCATAGGACAAATGATGACATTCACTTTAGCTCTATTATGTTGGCTGTGAGTTGTTTATGTGTGTTGGCTCCATAGGAAATGTGGTGTCTGTGCAAGATATCGGTAAAAATGTGGTGTCTTTGGTGGTTGATAGGAATTGTTTACCTTGTAAGGTATACAACATGACAGGATAAGATTCAATAAGGTTGTGTTGTAATCCCAAACAGTAAGTTTACCACCCCAGTGGTATCTGCGATGGTTTAACTTTAATTTTTCATGAAAAGTGCCATCTTGTAGCATGTTATGGCCTACGCATTTGACATTCACCTGCAGAACAAACAAAAATACTTCGTGTTTTTTTTAATGATACTTTTTTGGTTAAACTACTTTGATAGTCCATTTTATACATTCCAGTAATAAGTAACTTTGCAAGTAGATGTCAGTGAACGCTCAAAGAATCCGACTGTTAAATGAGGATTAGTGTTCATAGAGTGAAGCTGACTTGTAGTTCTATCACAATAAAGTGTTGCAGATATTGAGCTGATGGTCTAATACTCTGACTGCTAGATGATATTTAAATGTGAAGTTATGGTTAGTGGATTTGCAGAATGAGCAAATGTGTAAAAAACATAGTAAATATGGATTTTGTATTGTCAACCAAATTATCAGAAAGTATGGATTCGATCATTTTGGGGCTTGGCCAAATGTAAAGTGTCTTTTAAACAACAAATCAACATAAATTCAGGCTGCACTTACATCAATCAATCAATCATACAATTCATAACCAAACAATTAACATAAACTAAAGTGCATGAATCCACTTACTTGGTTGGTTCATAAGCAGCATGAAGTCTGTTTGGCTTCCACATCCACAAGCTCCACACGGAGAAGCTAATCATCGCCACCTGCTGGAAATGGGAGGGTCAGAGCGGCTTGACACAAGCAACACAAGCAAGACACAAGTGAAAATGCATCCATACCAGCCTTTATAACACTTAATCATTTACATGATAAATTCATTGTGCCTCCACAAGCTCAATAAAATCAGTTCATACATGTTCAAAACAGTGGGCTAATCAAGTTCAGCTAATGTGGTCTCACACCAGTAAGGTATTTGAGGAAATGTAATTATTCACTGTTTTTTAAGAATATTTTGGACTGAGAATACTTTGACTGAGAGTATCCAAGATATCAGCAGCTGTTACTCTCTCCACTCGACTACATTTATAGATGCACTCTTTACTATAAGCTTATAATCTTGTTTCTGCCACATAATTAAAAAAACACAAAAATTGTGAGTTTATATCTCCAAATTCTGACTTTATAACTCATAACTGTGTTAATATCATGCAATTCTGAGGAAATAAAGACAGAATTGTGAGATGTAAACTCACAATTGCAAGAACAAGTCCGAGTCCATATTTTTCCGTGTCGGAGACAAGCTTCCATTCTTTACTCCAATACATGTGTAATGAGCAGTTTTACTGTAAAATAAGCAATATCTCCATCTACAGTGCATTGAAGGTACTATATCTTGTGCGTTTGGCCCATACACACCCAAACTTGTCAACAATACTTTCGCTGAATTACAGGTGTTTCATATATGAGTGAAGGACATGATGACTGCAGCCGGTGTTAATAACATGTTAATATTAAAGGGGGGAAAGGCACTGCACTCTCTCTAAAAAAGAAAAACAAAGAGAGCCGGTAACAACCTAACACTTTTTGACTTTCTCAGGTTGTGTAAATCCAGTTGTTCAGAGTATTTAATTTTGTCACTAATTCCACACGTCTAGTTCAATTATGTGGTTTTGTTTCATTAATACAGTGTATACTTTTGTCTTGATTTACCCCGAGAGAATGGAAGTGAAATGTGACAACATGCACCGTAGGTGGGGTTCATTATAACAGGACCGTATGACATATTAAAATATTACCTGATACAATCAAACTAAAATATTGTGTCAATAAAATACAATTATTAACTTTTTCATATAAAATAATGGCCTTTTTTAATAGTTAAAAACTAATTTTTGAGAATAACTTCTGAACATTGACTCTCAGTCTTTATTCACCTTTACTCATGGTTTCTCAATTGTTAGAATAGTTATGAAATGTCTTCTTTTATCCCCAATATATAACCAAGAATAATGCCATGTATAAAGAGGCTTTATTCCCAATATGTAATCAAGAATGGTGCCAAGTATAGAGAGGCCTATGTTAACCACACAAGTGTGTTATGTTTTGTTTTATTGTGTTAAATGAGAAGTTATAATACAACTCTTATAAGGAAGTTGTTTATGTAACCAAGAAGACTTTATCAGAAGTCAGAAGAAAGAATAGTGGAGGCCTTATAGAGAGCCTTTATCTCAGGCTTTATAAGAGCCTTAAAGGTAAAAAGTAGTGGAGGTTTTATAGAGAACCTTTATTGTTAGGCATTATAAGAGCCACAAGTAGAATAGAAATAGTAAAGTGAAATGAAAGGTTGTTTATATGGCCCAAAAAATTTTATAAGACGTTTTTTATTTTTACAACTTTTATGTATAAGCTACGGTGGCCCAGTAGTGCACAACACAACGAAATTTAAAAAGCATACATAAGTTCACAACACAACGGAATGAAGCCACAACACAACGAAATCAAGCCACAACACAACGAAAAATCCACAACACAACGAAATCAAGCCACAACACAACGAAAAATCCACAACACAACGAAATAAAGCCACAACACAACGGAAATGCTCCCGAGCATTAGGGGACTCTCAGAGTGCGGTAAAGTTAGTTTTCCTTGCATTGTCCTATAGATTTGCCAGTCTTACAAATATTTAAACACTACGATCAGTTTTAAGTGTGCAGTTGTATGTCGACATGAAATATCAATTCAAAATCACCTACATGCATTATAGCTGCATATTTATGCTCGAGAATGCTTTGACTCGATACCACGGCGCTAAGGGAGCGTCTGCCAATTCCACCAAGTTGAAACATAAATTAATACGAATTAAATTAACTTTTTTAAAATTTTCAAATTCCAATGTTGTGTTGTGCATTATTAAGTCAGTTTTACTAATACAATCAAGCTGTGGAATTTTAACATGTCTGTTTTTAAATGTTAAAAGCAATTTTAATTCATACAAATTATACGTTTCAACCAATTGGTGTAATTGGCAGACGTTCCCTTAGCGCCGTGGTATCGAGTCAAAGCATTCTCGAGCATAAATATGCAGCTATAATGCATGTAGGTGATTTTAAATTAATATTTCATATCGATAAACAAATTCTTAGCCTACATACTGTTAAAACGAATTGTGGTATTGATTTCTTTGTAAGATTTCGGACTCTATAGAACAGTGGCAACTTTACCGTGCTCAAAAATGCCCCCGAGTGGTTGGGAGTATTTCCGTTGTGTTGTTGTGGCTTGATTTCGTTGTGTTGTGGCTTGTTTCCGTTGTGTTGTGGCTTGATTTATTTGTGTTGTGGCTTTTTCGTTGTGCCGTGGCTTGTTTTCGTTGTGTTGTGAACTTATGTTTGCTTTTTATATTTCGTTGTGTTGTGCACTACTGGGCCACCGTAATACGCTGTTTATAAGGCCGAAAAACTTGAAGGAAGCTTTTTTTATACAACTTTCATAGATGACTTTGTAATCATGGAAAAAACATAAACACATGATATCGTACAAATGTTTTACTTTGGTTCATGGTGAAGACACAGAAACATGATTTTGCATAAATGTTTGACTTTGGTTTGTAGTAAAGACACAGAAACAAAGACTTTGTAAAAAATGTTTTATTGTTTTTATAGTAAAAACACAAGAGACATTGTTTGGTAAAAAAGTATTTTATTAGGGTTATCGTAATGACCACACTGAGACATGTTTTGTAAAATATGTTTTATTGAGAAGATAAAGAAAGACACTGAGCCATATGTATGAAAGTCATTTATTGATGTAAAAGACAAGAAAATGAAATGTAACCTGTATTAGCATGCAAGCATGTAACAAAGTATTCGACAAAGAAGCAAGTTTTACCTCGGGATGATATCGTGCAGACGAGACGAAGGAGGAGACTAAGGATCCAAGCAAGAAGAAGGATGAAAGAATACAGGGCATTTTATACTAAGATGTTGAAGGAGTTTAGGGAGTTGACAATGTTCCAAAATCTGGGATTGGATGAACTGTGCATATGTGAATGAATATGTAATGAAGAGGTGTGATGATTAAATGGTATATAAGGTCTTGATCTCTGTATGAACATCTGAAGCTGAGAGCGACAGGCTGCTTCTCCATTGCTTGATGATCCGAGCCTGACATCTGCTGGTGACTCTTGTGAACCGACTTTTTGAGATTTAGAACTTTTCTTTAATGTAACCATTATTGATTGTATGTAAAACTTTTTTGTAACTGGAAAAAATAAATCTACTTATAATCAATTTAAAAAAGAAACGGTTTACCACGTCTCTGCTTTCTAAACGAGTTGAGCTGAACCAAACACGGTCTGTTCTTCTAGAGAGTGAGTATAAATTCATATATTTATTGTCTAGTTAAGGATTCGACCTGCTTTACCTAGCCTGAGATTATAAACTAAAATTAGGTAGAAGGTGTGTGGGATCTGGATAGATTGTACACCGAATAACACAATATAATTCATAAAAGTTTAGAATATAATATCATATTTCTAATAGGAGCTCATTGTGACAACATGCCCCGCCTGCTCAACTGGGTTTAACCCCGACTCGTGTCTTCTGATGTTAGATCAGCATTAAAGAACATCTCAACTGTTAAATATAATATATATAATATGATATAAGAGTAAAATTATATCAGATTTTAAATAATAATAAAAAAAAACATGAAAAATGAACTTAAGTAGGAAATTGATACTTTGCTATGGTTAAATAAATGTTCAGTGATGTCTTTCAAAGATTTTTTAATTTTGGTGCATTTTTTTCTCTAAATAATGTTGATAAGGCAACTAATACACTAAGTTTCATCATCCTGGCATGTGTGGAAAGATTTAAACCATGTGTGTTATAACTAACCCTGTGTTAGGATTTGCCCCGCTCTCCCCACCTTTTAAGGTACAAGTGGCGGCACTGGGGTGGTGCCCTTAAGGTTACATGTTTTGTATCTCTAAGGCCCCGTCCACTGAAGCAGAGTTTTCCCAATTCAATCTTTTTTTTTCCTTGTCTCAAGAAATATCTGCGTACACATAAAACCACTGAACCCAACTCAAAACAATGTAGTATACATGCCAGACCAGTGTGTGGCACTGTATTTCTGCCACAGAAATACACTAAAAATGGAGAAGAAGAGTTGGAGCATGCGCATAAACCACGAGACATGGGGTGATAACATCATCGTTTCACAAAATATACAGCTTGGCTGTACACATGAAAATGCAAGAGTGTCGTTTTCAGATTTATCCACTGCGGGACCCGGTTGTTTCATGCTCCCAAAATGCCGAATCCGTCTGGATGAAACACCGATACGCTACAATATTTTTACGTATACAGCTAAAGCGTCTCCGTGTGGACGGGAGAGCCGCTGTCCTGCAGAGTTTGGCTCTAACCCTACTAAACCACCATCGTACAGAACTCATGACTCCCAGCATGCATTGCAGCATTTAGTATGTCACCTTTGTTGAGCTGATTCTTGATATCTGTGTGCGTCTAAACTTTTCCCCCCCCCTAGAATGTATTTTAAAATTCAGAATGTTTGATCTGTATTGCTGGTGAATATTATCTATTAACAACATATAACCAGTCAACATTTTCTTTATGATGCTGAAAACTATCACCGGATAATTTTTGTTTATGACTTTATTAATACTGTTACAAAAACCACAAACTCACATAATCACAAAAGTCAAACTAAACACTGATCACAATAATGGTGACCAACTGTAGACGTCGGACAGAAATAAAGTCAGTCTGGCTTGTAATGCGAGAGATATAATGTGTTTTCAGTTGATTTCATCTAAAGCTGAGGCTGAAGTCAGTTGTAGTTGTTGTGTTTCTCTTTCCTTCAGTGATTCTGCTCATTATCATCAGGTGTTTTCAATAATCAAACAATCAATTCAATTAAAAACTCAATTCATCACTTAAGTATCTAATGAACTCTAACACTGCTTCAGTAGCCGCGTTTCCATTACCCTACGAATTGTCAAAATGAAATTGTGAATTGAAAATACGCCCAGTGGAAACGCGACAATTTTGCAAAAAAAAAAAAAAACCCATATATCGCACAAAAAGTTTTTTTCTCAAAACTGCAATGGAAACAGAAGACGAGACAGAGATCTTTATTAAACTCATAAAAGACCATAGAATTATAGGAATAACAGGGTTGGCAACTATCACGCACATGCTTTCAGGCTCAGTCTCACGGTCTCACTCTGCCCAACTTAATCTCACGAATTGCCAAACCTGCTTTTGATATTAAACAAAGCCTAAGCTTTTAGTTTTAATGCGAAATTCAAAAAATAAATAGCGTTTTGGCGCTAATATGACATACAGTTAAAGCCAGAGGCGTGGAAAAACGGAGTCGCGACATGCTCTCTCATCTCACGCCGGTGCGCGCGGTCACGTGGTTCATGAAGCGCTCAATACTTCTAGCGCTGTGTCAATACATTTGAATGGCTAATGCGGATACACAACAGCTTCACTTTACAGGTGTTTGCAGCAAGTTTTGGTAAACAGTACAGCATAGTGTGCATTGATTATTACGTCAACCACATTTACAGTATCATTTTATTATGGAGAATGTTTCAATGTTTTTCTTGTATTTAGCCCTCAGGTATTCCTTACTAAGGTGCTCACCTGCTCACACTCATACTCATTGATGGTCAAATGTGACCATACACCTTAACTATTTTTCAATTAAATAAATGTTCTATATTTTGGTTCAATAATATTTATTGAATATTTTGAGGAGATCTGTTGGTACTACATAGGCCTACTATTTGTACAATAATTATTGTCAATTAATGACCACTTAAAACATTTTTATTATTTATCACAATTAGTGTAGTAATTAAGGTTAAAATAGAGAATTCCAATGCAAAGAGGCAAATTAGAGCCATTTTGTGGCTAGAAAATAATAATTTTCATTTGTAATGCCATTACCCAGTAGGTGCCTGTATGGCTCTTTATTATACATGTATCTAATAGTTGTTCAAAAAAGTATTGCAGTTTGCATTTTAATAAATATTTAGATATGATCAAATATAATCATCTTTAAATGTGAAATTTTAAAATGTTAATAACTTACATCCTAATATTTTTAATGATCAGGGGCGTCGGACTGGGGGTAAAGAGAGAGCCCTTGAAAAGTCCGGAATATATTTTAACATGGATCATGGGGCCCATCAGGACTGCCTAGGGCCCGGGATTTTGTGTCACGCCTCTGGTAATTATACTTATACAAGCACACACAGGTGAATATTAATGAATGCGAGCACATATGATTTAACTCAAGAAACGTTTAAAATAGTGCTAAGGCAAACTTTTTTCCTTATATGTACAGTAGGCTATATACATATGAATTGATACTGAATCAAGATCGAAATTGATATCCCAGATATGAGGGGGAAACACACACACACACACACACACACACACACACACACACACACACACACACACACACACACACACACACACACACACACACACACACACACACACACACACACACACACACACACACACACACACACACACACACACACACACACACACACACACACACACACACACACACACACACACACACACACCTCATACTTGGCCGTTCCCAAGTATAATTTCCTTGCCATTTATGCTTGGATAACACGCCTACGTCTCCTTCCATTAAAAATAATAGCTATATAGTTATAGCTAAAATAATAGTTTAGTGTGCTAAGGCTACAGGTGAGGGTTTCTTTCAGGGTTGGAGCCAAACTCTGGACAGCGACTCTCTAGGACCGAACTTGCCTACCCCTGCTCTAAGTAGAGGAAAACAATGGTATAATGGTACCCTAAGGACCAATTGTGTACCTTTAAAGGTACAGTTATACGAGGAACACAATTGTACATCTACTGTACTGTACCTTTTTTTCTGAGAGTGTGGTACTTTTAGTATTGGAAAACAATATGCAGATGACGTGCCATCTTGTGGTTAAAACGTAGTTTGTGGTTTAATGTTTTGCACAAAACTATGTTTTAGATTTAGTGAGCAGTATTTGACAAGTTCAAGGTGTTTGCAAGTTAATCTCGCTAAAAATAAATCAATCAATCAATAAGTAAATAACAACAATGCTGTATTAAGTCTAAGTTTCAATAAACTGTTAGGGGTTTATGACCCCAAGACCAGTTGTGAAGAATGAAGACCAAGAGTCAGGAGTGCAATTAATTAATTAAACATTTACTGAAGAATAGTTTGCAGTTTCATCAGCAGAAGCTTCAAGTTTCACAAGGAGTTCGTAAGCCGCGCTTCCTCTACTAGCCTATCGTACATACAATTTCTCAACAGTTTATACTGTTTTCAAGGTCTAGCCACGTCATTACTGCAAGTTGAATGATTCTGATTGGCTCAGAGAAAATAGATAGCCCTAGTAAATTTCCACAAATTGTCAGTTAAGTCTCCAAATATCACTTGTTGATGCTTTCACCCCAGAATTAGGCACGTGTGACCTTCCAGATCTGGAGCATGCGTCAACTTGCATAGCAACATACTGTCACTCGCCCCAGGATGTCCATAATCCACCTCCAAAACTGATCTGAAACACAGACTACGGTAGACCGAGTACAGTTGAGACACCTCTAATAACTTGAGTGCTCAACAAGTCTGATCTGTGATATTTGCTTCGCACATGCGTATTAGCGCCCTCTTCGATCGTGGGAAATTAAGTACGTGTGCTTCTCTTGTCCGAAGATATCGGTGAAAGTGTTTTTTCCAAGGTAAGTTTTTCATTTCACCACCTCCCTTCCACATTGAATAGCTTCTCATCCTTACATGACTTTTAAAGTTAACTTACATTTTCGTAAACCTTAATCTGTGCTCTGAAAACTGGCATAATGACTGTGTGTCATGCAAGACCATCGTCAAATCTAGAGAAATGTGCGAGGTGGTCAGGTGGGTACAGTTGAGACACAGTGTATCAATTGTACCCGCACTAGAATCCTATTGCGGCCCATGCAGTTTAGCTGCACGATATTTACTCTTATTATGTTGAATATGTTATTTTTGTGCATTTGATTGTTTGCAATTGTTCAATGAGCTTTACTGTCACTCAACCCAACTGTTAGCCTATAGCCTACTATTAAAATGATAAACTGAATTTAAATATTGTATCTCTGTTTACCATTACTGTTCAACGTTTTACTAATTAACTATTTTTAACTTAACAAATAATCAAATCAAATACTGAATGGAAATAAAAACTGTTGAATTCTCATTTTAAAGGTATTTTACAAATTCAATGAATTGGTTAGGCAGCTTTACAGCATTACGGATGGGTGTCTCAACTGTACTCAGTATTGTTCCGACATGGGTACAGTTGGAACGAAAAAGCTTCTTGTGTTTATAAGCTAATTGTGGTAAATATGAGCTATTTATGGATGGTAATAATTATTCATATTTTAGTAGACAAGTACAGGAAATCACTTCTTTTCAGTCCTCAGTTTTGGTGTGGTAACTGAAAAAGCAAAAAGTGTACCAACTGTACTCGGTCTACCTACACAGTCTCCAAGGTTGGAGTTGGTGGAGCGTCAACTGAAAACAACATATAGTTCTCCAAAACATACAGATAACATGTACTCTAAAAAATGGTGCTATATGGCACTAAAAGGTCCCGTTCTTCGTGATCCCACTGTTCAAACTGTAGTTAGTGTGTAATGTTGCTGTTAGAGCATAAATAATACCTGTAAAATTATAAAGCTCAAAGTTCAATGCCAAGCGAGATATTTTATTTAACAGAAGTTCCCTTTCAAAGCCTACAGCGAACGGCCGGCTTGGACTACATCCTGGTACTTCCTTCATTAATGACGTCAGTAGAACAGACTAACCTCCGCCCACAAGAATACGCGAAAAAAGGGGACGTGGTCTTGTTGCTGTCCCACGTGGAGAAGAGGACGTGTCGCGTGGAGAAAAGGAAGTGTTGCGTCTGAGTGTGTTTGTCGCCATGTCGTCGAGACGCTGTTATTTTCATCCCAGAGTCAAATCACCTTTGTTTGGCTTTCCCAGGGACGCTGTAGAGATCATTGAGCGCATACATCTCCCGTTAAGAGGCGTGACCTTTCCATGTGCGCTAAGCTGCTGTCGAATCACAACACAGGAACCGCTGGCACAATCAGAACTCGTTACGTATTTCTGAAGGAAGGACTTCATAGAATAAAGGAAGTCATCAGCCCGTTTTTAGGACAGTGAAAACAGCGGTGTACAGATCAGTAAATTGTGTTAAAAATACTGTTTTTTTTTAACACGCGAAACATGAACACATGTTATATTGCACACTGTAAACACAATCAAAGCTTCAAAAAGACACGAAGAACGGGACCTTTAAAGTGGTTCTTGGCTCATAATCACAGGGGAACCACTTTTGGTACTATAGCACCATATCTTAACATGTTCTGTATATGGTAGCACCTCAGTCATCCCAAAGAACTGGTGAAGAACCACTACAGAACCAGTATTTGGTGCTATATAGCACTTAAAGAGGTTCCCTGTATGATTACGAGGCAAAGAACCACTTTTAGTGCCATATAGCACATTTTTTCCTTCTCTCCTTAGAGAGAAGTACAGGCAATATTCATCTTTATTCTTTAGTTTTTCAGTAAAAGGAAATAATATCAAATGAATAAAATAAAAGCATATAATTCAGACAAAAGGAAGGAAACCAAATGAGAACAATCAAACTTGAATAAATCATCTAAATCATCTTAATATGTAGAGGAGGATAGATATTGATTAAGGCTTTGATTATAAATTTAATTAGAATGTATATATGTATTATATATAAAAAAGCAGTGCATTTCAGAATCCACCCCTTCAGTATATGCTAACATAAAAAAACAAGACTTTTTGTTCAACTATTATTTGAATACACACACAAAGGTTTATTATTTTGAATGTAATTGGAAAATATAATACAGTTAGCCAGTAACAGGGAGCAAATCCTGTTACTGAAAGTTGAAACCTTTGAATGAAAGCATTGAAACACATGAGAATTAGCAGTGACTGATGAAGAGCAGTGACACACACAGATGTGCTTCAGTCTGAACAAAACAACTTCTCAATGACACACTTTACAAGTCTCTCTACGATCTTTCTTTCATTAAAGACATTGTCGAAGTGCTTTTTCAACACATGGAGGAAAAGCCGAGTCATTTACCACCATTTATTTACGTAAACCATCTGAAATGTATACGCAACCATCTCCATTCCCGCGGACATGAGGTGGATTTGATCTGACGCTGCTAAAATAAAGGTTCACTCGTCACGTGTTTTCGGCTACAAATAAAGTTCAGTATCTCTACTCGATGTGTATGTTGTTTTTACTCCCTAAAATGCTTTTACCGCTTCAGTTTTGCTCCAAATATGAGCGGAGAAAACACAAGCACCGGCCGCTTCTGGAGGCGCTCAGACAAAGCGGGGAGAGTTGAGTCTACTCGGTTCTCATGCTGCGCTTAAATGCGCAGCGCCGCCCAGCAGCGGCTCAGTGTTGATCGCAGTCAGTTTGTGATTCCTTATTCGCTCAGAGAAATCATGGCAGAAACCGCTCCAGCAGCCGCCGCGACCAAAGCGGCCAAGAAGAAGTCAGCGGTCAAACGCCAGAGAACGGGCCCAGGCGTCCGCGATCTCATCGTCAAGGCTGTGTCCGCGTCGAAGGAGAGGAGCGGTGTGTCCCTCGCCGCCCTGAAGAAAGCGCTCGCCGCCGGCGGCTACGATGTGGAGAAGAACAACTCCCGCGTCAAGATCGCCGTCAAGAGCCTGGTGACTGCAGGCACCCTGATGCAGGTCAAAGGGACCGGCGCCTCCGGATCCTTCAAGCTCAACAAGCAGCAAGCCGAGACCAAGAAGAAACCCGCCAAGAAAGCGGCTCCTAAAGCGAAGAAGCCCGCAGCCAAGAAACCCGCCGCCGCCGCTAAGAAGCCCAAAGCCGCAGCAGCAAAGAAGCCTAAAGCCGCCAAGAAGTCGCCGAAGAAGGCCAAGAAACCCGCCGCCACAGCCGCTAAGAAGGCGACGAAGAGCCCCAAGAAGGCAAAGAAACCAGCGACTCCTAAGAAAGCAGCCAAAAGCCCTAAAAAGGCCAAGGCGGCGAAACCTAAAGCGGCAAAGCCTAAAGCCGCCAAGCCTAAGAAGGCAGCTCCCAAGAAGAAATGAACCGTCTTCTCTCCTGTTTAATCAAAACGGCTCTTTTAAGAGCCACCCACTCATTCATAAAGAGCATTATTTCATCTCATCTGACCAATGAAAGTGTCATTAGATCTCCTTTGTTACAAGTGAAATAGCAATAATAATGTCTCAGGTCCATTAATATCCTAAGTTTTTGATAAAGTCTGAAGTATTTCTACGTACATTTATACCAGTCAATTGAAACTACTCTGTTGCTGAAAGTACTATGCTTTAAGACCGACTTGTTTAACTTTTAATCACACATTAGTATTTATTATCAATATGAAAATAAAGCCACACATTAAAAGGAAGACTATCGGCATTAAATGACACTACAACATGACGTACTTGAGTGTCGTCAGTCGCAGAAAGGGGGTTGGGTTTAGAGGGAAGTTCACTGATTGGCTGGAATTTTTTTCAGAATTCAACCAATAGGAGACTGGCACGCTTTCATTTATGAGCCACCTCATGACGCACATCGCCATTGTCTTTGTTTCTTTTGATAGGCGACAACAAATTTTAAGCAGCAATGAGCGGAAGAGGCAAAACCGGCGGCAAAGCGAGAGCGAAGGCCAAGAGTCGCTCCTCCAGGGCGGGACTGCAGTTCCCCGTCGGCCGTGTCCACAGGCTTCTCCGCAAAGGCAACTATGCCCAGCGCGTCGGTGCCGGTGCTCCGGTTTATTTGGCCGCTGTGCTCGAGTATCTCACCGCTGAGATCCTGGAGTTGGCTGGAAACGCCGCTCGGGACAACAAGAAGACCCGGATCATTCCTCGGCACCTGCAGCTGGCGGTGCGCAATGACGAGGAGCTGAACAAGCTTCTGGGTGGCGTGACCATCGCTCAGGGTGGGGTGCTGCCCAACATTCAGGCCGTGCTGCTGCCCAAGAAGACCGAGAAGCCCGCCAAATCCAAATAAACACACCAAAGTCTGATTTAGTGACCCAAAGGCTCTTTTAAGAGCCACACAATTTATCCCAGAGAGAGAACGATTTCATTATCCCATCTTTATTTGGGTGTATTTGACTGAAAGGCCCACTGTTGAGATATTACATCAACTTTAGCTCTGCTATAATAAACCTGCAGATGTTTGCTGGTATGTGTGGATCATGCAGAGATTAAGCCGCTGTTGAAGCTTTAATCTGCAGATTTTGAGCTTGTAGTGTCGATATTGTAGTTTTATAACTGGAGTTGCAGAATTTGCCTGATTTACATGATGGATTTTACTTCTCACCTGTTCATGTGAAATAAACACTAGAAAAATAATGTTTGTGATCATTCACAAGTCTTTAATGTGTTTGTTACAATTTTGAATTTGAATCAAATGTAATTATTAAATAAGTTCAAGTTGAATTAAGGAATACATTATTTTGTGGGTAGTTTGCAGTATTTGTGTGGCAATATTTGAAACCATCTGTGTCTTATCATTTATAAAACACTAAACTGGTCCTGTTTTCTCTTCTGGGCTTTACTTGTTTGCCCAAAAATCTGCTGAACGAGGGACGGGTGAGGATGCCAAAGCTTCATTCAGTTTATCAGGTTTTATAAATACAATCTTAACATATTTTTATAATAAATACATTTTCATAAATATGACAAGTCCAGTTATTAATATTGATATTAATAACTACATTTGAGATGGGAAATCACTGAAATTCTACATTTCCCTAAAAACGAAACAACCCATTTATTTCTGCAGGACTTCAACAGTTAAAAGGTGGAAACATTTTTTTCTATTTTTCTCTATATTTGTTTTTTTCAGGGGTTAAACCGTCTTATTTATAAAAAAAGGAAATTACTTTATATTTCATCTGTTTTCATGAGTTGATAGTTCTTATACTCTCCAGTGATGACATTAAAACATATTTTTATATAATAAATTGTATATTAATATTTTTTTTAACATTTGGGCGGGAAACACAAACTGTCCTCTCTTGTTTGAAAACAGAAGACGCAAAGTCATTGGCCAACTGCTATAACGACAATAACCAATCGAAAGCCTCTGAAGCAGCGCCGTCCAATCAGCGCATGGTTAAATAAGTGCGTGTTCTCCTGAACTCTTCATAATTTCAGGAATAATATGAATATGGAGAATTTAGTAGAATATAAAAAAGCAGCTATAGTGAGAAGAACTATTAAATCAACAAAAAGAAATGCGTGGAGAAACTACTGTTCAAGTATTGGTAGAGAAACTGATCTAGGAGAGGGATGGAATATGGTTAAAGGAATGTGTGGGAAAAGAGCTTATAAGTCCATTCCAGTACTCGTACAGTACAGCTTTAGTTTATATGGTTAATTTAGTTTAATAATTAGATTTATTAGGATATTTAGTTGAAAAATTTAGTGTCCCCAATTGAGCAAGCCAGAGGCAACAGTGACAAGGAAACCAAAACCCATTTAGGTGACCTAATGGAGAAAAATAAACCTTGGGAGAAACCAGGCTCAGTCGGGGTGCCAGTTCTCCTCTGGCCAATTAACAAACAGCGTATTATTATTATTATTATTATTCTGGCAACTTTACAGGACAGAGGTCATAATAGATCGGAATATTCGAAGGACGCAAGGAGGCAACACGCTGGAGACGGGTTTATTGAGGATGATGTTGATTAAATAATTATTAAAGTGCAATATTCGAATGATCGGAGGCAACACGCTGGAGATGGGTTTATTGCGGATGACATATCGATTTAAGTATTATTAAGTTGTAATATTCGAACAATCGGAGTCATCACGCTGGAGACGGGTTTATTGAGAATGCCGTGTCGATGAGGCAGTTTTAGGGGGAGAAACCTCGGGATAAAACAGAGAGACTATCATTAGCGTAGATGCCATTCTTCTGATGATGCAACGTGTACATCAGGTGTTATAGGAAGTGTTCCCAGTTCCGGCTGACCTAGTTAATGCAGCCTAACAATCATTTCATTGAAAAGTGTTTTATGTGTATGCCACAGTAAAGAGATGTGTGTTTAGTCTAGTGTGTTTAAACTGACAGAGTGTGTCTGCTTCCCGAACAATGCTAGGAAGACTGTTCCAGAGTTTAGGAGCTAAATAGGAAAAGGATCGACCGCCTGCAGTTGATTTGGATATTCTCGGTATTAACAACTGGCCAGAATTTAGAGATCGCAGTAGACGTGATGGAGTATAATATGTTAAGAGCTCGCTCAAGTATTGGGGAGCTAAACCATTTAGTGCTTTGTAAGTAATAAGCAAGATTTTAAAATGTATGCGATGTTTAATAGGCAGCCAGTGCAATGTTGACAGAACTGGGCTAATATGGTCATACTTCCTGGTTCTAGTAAGTACTCGAGCTGCTGCGTTTTGGACCAGCTGGAGTTTATTTATTAAGCGAGCAGGGCAACCACCCAGTAGAGCATTACAATAATCTAGCCTTGAGGTCATGAACGCATGAACTAACTGTTCAGCATTTTGCATTGAGAGCATGTGCCGCAATTTAGATATATATTTAAGATGGTAGAATGCAGTTTTACAGATGCTAGAAACGTGGCTTTCAAACGAAAGATTGGTATCAAAGAGCACACCCAGGTTCCTCACTGACGACGAGGACTTGACAGAGCAGCCATCAAGTGTTAGACAGTATTCTAGGTTACTACTTGTGGAGCTTTTTTGTCCAATAATTAAAAATTCAGTTTTTTCTGAATTGAGTTGCAGGAAATTACCGGTCATCCAGTGTTTTATATCAGCTATGCATTCCCCTAATCTTGTGAATTGGTAAGTTTCTTCAGGGCGTGAAGAAATATAGAGCTGAGTATCGTCAGCATAACAATGAAAACGAA
This sequence comes from Romanogobio albipinnatus, assembly GCA_023566225.1. Classification (NCBI taxonomy): domain Eukaryota; kingdom Metazoa; phylum Chordata; class Actinopteri; order Cypriniformes; family Gobionidae; genus Romanogobio; species Romanogobio albipinnatus. Next base: position 7,725,735 of record CM042239.1, read on the forward strand.
CGCCATGCTTCCTAATAATATCTCCCAGTGGTAGCATGTACAGGGTAGAGTAGCGGTCCTAGCACTGAGCCTTGTGGTACTCCATACTGAACTTGTGATCGGTGTGACATCTCTTCATTTACTGCTACAAACTGATAACGGTCGCATAGGTATGATTTAAACCATGACAAAGCAATTCCACTAATACCTACATCATTTTCGAGTCTATTCAAAAGAATGTTGTGGTCGATAGTATCAAATGCAGCGCTAAGATCGAGTAACACTAATAGAGAGATACAGCCGCGATCGGATGATAAGAGTAAATCATTTGTAACTCTGATGAGAGCAGTCTCAGTGCTATGATACAGTCTAAATCCTGACTGGAAATCCTCACAGATACCATTTCTTTCTAAAAAAGGAACATAATTGTGAAGACACTGCCTTTTCAAGTATTTTTGACAGAAAGGGTAGATTTGAGATTGGTCTATAAGTGACTAATTCTGTAGGATCAAGTTGCGTTTTTTTAATGAGTGGTTTAATAATAGCCAACTTAAAAGTTTTCGTTACCTAATGACAAAGATTAATTAATGATATCAAGAAGAGGATCTATGACCTCTGGTAGCATCTCTTTTAATAGCCTAGTCAGTACAGGGTCAAGCATACATGTTGCTGATTTTGATGATTTAACGAGTTTAGTCAATTCTTCTTCTCCTATAGCAGTGAATGAGTGTAATTTTATCTCAGTGACACTACAATGCTCTGTCTGATGTGATACTGTAGTAGACGGCTGCATGGTTAACATTTTCTTCCTAATATTATCAATCTTACATGTGAAGAAGTTCATAAAGTCATTACTGCTGTGCTGTTTACCAACATCAGAAGTTGAAGCTTTATTTTTGGTTAATTTAGCCACTGTATCGAATAAATACCTTGGGTTATGTTTGTTTTCTTCCAAGAGAGTTGAGAAATAAGCAGATCTAGCAGTTTTTACAGCCTTTCTGTATGCGATCATGTGATCTTTCCACGAATTACGAAAGACCTCTAGTTTTTAGAAAGACCTCCTAGAAAGACCTCTAATGGGTGGAGGAAGTCAAACCGGATAGAGTGGTAATTAATTATTCATTTATTCAGATTCAGCAGCAATATTACATAGTTTTATTACTAGTAAAACAACTAGAGATCATATTTTAATAGAAATTTACTCAATATTGTTAAATTTAGAAAGATGGCAAATTAATGTTCAGTTTTGTTGGATTCCAGCACATATAGGAATCTTAGGGAATGAAGAAGCTGATAAATTAGCAAAAAATGCATTAAATAAATCTGATAAAATAGAGATTCCTCTTGGAAAAAAATTAAGGTAAATTGTTAATTAAAAATAAAATTGTAAACAGTGGCAAAAAAATTGGGATACAGATAATAAAGGAAGAGAATATTACAGAATTCAAAAATCTATTAAAATGATATAATTTAATAGTAGAAACAGAAGAGAGGAAATAATATTTACAAGACTAAGGTTAGAACATACTAGACTTAACATTAAGTTATTTCTTATGAGTAAAATAATTACTGATAAGTGTGAGGTATGTGATTGCAAAGAAAATGCAGAACATATTTTAATAAAATGTAAAAAAAAAAATATGAAGAAAGAGAAAACTTTAAAGAATGTATTATTAAATTAGGGAGGGAATGGGATATTAAATGTATTCTAGGTATAGAAAATTCCTAAAGTGAAGTTATTGAAGTTTTAATGAAGTTTATGCATGAAACTGGAGTAGTTAGAAGAATTTAAGAAGTTATAAATAAAGCCATGATTTTACACACTCCAATATAGTAGGTGGCGGTATTCACCTTTAACGCTGGTCTGTAACTCACCATTAAACTAAAAGAAGAAGAAGAAGAAGAAGAAGAAGATGAACTCTTCATCTGTTCGTTCTGTTCACAGCAGCGGCTGAGCTCATTAGAAACAATGGCGAGAACCATGCAAGCAGACCGCTCGTAAGTCCACCGGAGCAGTGGCGGAGCTAGGGGATGGATAGGGGTGGCCAGGGGTGGCCAAGGGGTGGCCAGGGGGGGCCGCGGCCACCCTTAGCTTAAGCTTGGCCACCCTTTTGGCCACCCCGCTCACAACTGCTGTGTATCTTTTTTTTTTCGACAAGAATTATGTTTATTTCAACGCAAAACCGTCTCTTTAAGACCACAAAAAACGTGAGACTTCGGACGTCAGATGCTCACTAAAAAGATCTCCTCAGCGACATGCGCAAGTCAGTTACAGGTGCTGAATGAGCTTCAGCAGATCAACAGTGAATGGCGAACAACAGATATACTATAGACTACGTCAATGTTTCTCAACTGGTGGGTTGCAAGATTGTTTTGAGTGAGTCGCATTGTGTGCAGTCAAAGAAACAACAACAAACGTAACTCTCTGTTTTTACATTTACATTTATGCATTTGGCAGACGCTTTTATCCAAAGCGACTTACAGTGCCCTTATTACAGGGACAATCCCCCTGGAGCAACGTGGAGTAAAGTGCCTTGCTCAAGGACACACTGGTGGTGACCGCTGGGATTGAACCAGCAACCTTCTGCATATCAGTTCCATGGTTTAACCCACTGGACCACCATCTCACATTAATGTTTTTTCGATGCCATCTTTATTTTGAAAGATGTGTGGTGACAGATTCTGAGAGAAGCACGTTGTCCTGATTCAGTATCTGCTGTCAGATGAGATGTTATCAGTCTACATGTCAGTAAAAATTAGAAAAACTAAATTTCCTGTCCTCAGTGTCCGCCGTTAAACTGCGCTCGCAGCACGCACTCTTGATATCACACGCAAATGTGGCGCGCTCAGCCGCACTGTATATCACTTCAATTAAAGCGCAAAAGAAACTACGAGCATGCAAAGTCGTAGTTCTGTCATCTATTAAGTCACGAAATAAGAAAAAATGTGATTAAAGTTGCATTAAAACTGTGCGTGCATGTATATATTTGTTAATATGAGTCACATGTCTCTGGAAAATGTTATATATTCTGCCATGTGAGATTGCAATATAAGGCACAAGCTGATATGTTTTTTTTTTATGCACAAATATATGTGAGCATTGTGCACCAATTTATACTGAAAGATAGACGCTAATTATGCTTTCACTTGTAAGTATACAAACAACAATGGATAATATTTAAATGCATAAAATAAAATGTTGACTTCCGTCCTTACTCAATAATTTAAATAAATTCATATTCTTGCATATGATTCAATAGAGAACACATGTTTTTCTTTTACTGAGTTTAATTTTTGATAGAACTGGTGCAATTATTTATTTTGACAACTAATATAGAAAATGAAACATTCAGTCTTTACTTATTCGGTTGCAAGGTCCTTACAGACGAACTCAGAATTGTTGAAGAGTTCACTGATTATATAACATTCAATTAATAATTAAAGCTATGTAGTTATTATCTGCATGTCACATCCATGAAAGATGCAGCAATGGAGAAAAGATATTAGGGGTTTTGAGAACCAGAACTGGCTGACTGAGCAAGTTAAACTTTAGCTATAATGTTAGCCCCTTGTCTGGAGGTGAGGAATAACACACATTTTCAAATTCACTCAGTAATCCATGATCTAATTCACTACTATCTCAATTACAATTAAATAGGCCTACGAATTAGCTTTACTCATTTGTGTTCTAGGCACTAAAACAGTCCAGCAGGGACGGATTGACAATCTGTGCGTTCTGGAAAAGTCCAGTATGTTATAGTCAAACTAATTTTTATGTTGAAATAACGAATATTTCTGTGCCATCCCAGTATGGATGCTGCCCCTGCCCGGCCACCCTTATGATCAAACCCTGGCTACGCCACTGCATTTGGTCCATTTTGTGTCCTGGTTCAGGTCACATGGCTCCATATTTTCTCCAAAGAAAAGTGCATATTTCATTCATTCAAGACTCACCTTCACTGGTAAATAAAGAAGTATTTTCAAGAACTTTACATTATATAAATAAAGTAAATTATATATATTGGGTATTTGTAATGCATTTAAAACTGGATAATTGTGTTTGTTCAAGGGTCTGGTTAAAGAAATGTTTTTCATATATTTATATTTTCTACATGAAAATCTCACAATATACAACATGTGCAATGTTGCCTTGAAACAACAAACTTTTAAAAAACGAAATAAGCAAAACAATTTTTTTTTTTTTAAATATTGTTATAGTGTCCAATTTTAAGCAGGAAAAACACACATTTTTTCCCTCAGTGATATCATATCACTTTCTATAGAGGGTCAAGTCTTCAGAAGTTTGTTAATTAATATAGTTATCAAAATAAAACCCCATTTATTCCCATTTTCAAGCATCAAAAGTCTGATCACGGCTTGGTGACGTCAACTAGACCCGCCCGAATGCGGTTTCAATCCGGTCCGCTAGCGGACTATAAACTCCTCTTCTGCAGAGGTTGCTCTTTATTCAGTGGCTGTGGACTAAAGAGAATCTGTCGTCATGTCTGGAAGAGGAAAGGGCGGGAAAGGACTCGGGAAAGGAGGCGCTAAGCGGCACCGGAAGGTTCTCCGCGATAATATCCAGGGAATCACTAAACCCGCCATTCGGCGTCTCGCTCGCCGCGGCGGCGTCAAGCGTATTTCTGGCCTGATCTATGAAGAGACGCGCGGTGTGTTGAAGGTGTTTCTGGAGAACGTCATCCGTGATGCTGTGACCTACACTGAACACGCCAAGAGAAAGACCGTCACCGCCATGGATGTTGTGTACGCACTGAAGCGGCAGGGGCGCACCCTGTACGGGTTCGGCGGATAGAGACTCACGAAGAAGAACAACACCAACGGCTCTTTTAAGAGCCACACACACTTTCACACAGAGAACAAGTTTCTATCGCATGAGATGAGACATGAAGTTTTTACCAAAACATTTATAATAGAGAAGTTTGTTTCACAACTGCAGTTAAATAAACTATTTTTTAAAGAATTGTGGGCGTTCGTGGTCATTGTGTTTTATTTTTAGTGTAATTCACTAAAACGCAGGCTTTTGTATTTGTATATTCGTGTCTTAAAGTACAGGATATATTTTATTAAATTATAGTGAATCCATGGCGTCTGCACTGAGCAATAAACAATAATTGTTTCTGTTTCTAAATAAACTTTAAAGCATTAAAGTAATTAATCTTAAGCGTTTGTGCTCATTCTGCAGTGATTTGATCAGCGCTTGTTCTTGAATGTACATTTTAAATACAGTACAGACTATTTATGAATTAATAGTGAATTTGTGGCGTTTACATTGAGTAATAAACAATACCTTGTTTTTTTGCTTTCTAAATGAACTTTAAAAATATAGACATTTCTTTGACTTCATAAGCTGAGGCGATTCACAATATTTCACTTATTCATTCAAAAAAATGCGGGAAAATGAAACAAAGGAGCGGAGTCTGATGTGGGGGAGGGTAGCTGTCGGTGGGCGTGTTTAACATTTTAAAGCTTCTGATTGGCTCGCCTACAAGTCACGGAGCGTTTAATGTGGCCAATGAAATCATTCTATGGCTGGAGACTGCCAATCACAGAGCCGTTCTTCTCTTCTGATATTAGCATAGGGCAGAGCATAAACCCGCCTGTAGTAACTCAGCTTTATTGCTCTTTGAGTGTCTCTGAGTGAAGCATCATGCCTGAACCAGCGAAGTCCGCCCCCAAGAAGGGCTCGAAGAAGGCCGTCACTAAAACCGCCGGCAAGGGCGGAAAGAAGCGCAAGAGGTCCAGGAAGGAGAGCTACGCGATCTACGTGTACAAAGTCCTGAAGCAGGTTCATCCCGACACCGGCATCTCCTCCAAGGCGATGGGAATCATGAACTCTTTCGTCAACGACATCTTCGAGCGCATCGCCGGGGAAGCGTCTCGTCTCGCTCACTACAACAAGCGCTCCACCATCACATCGAGAGAGATCCAGACCGCCGTGCGTCTGCTGCTGCCCGGGGAGCTGGCCAAACACGCCGTGTCTGAGGGCACAAAGGCTGTGACCAAATACACCAGCTCAAAGTGAAGCCGCTCATCTAATCACAGACACAAAGGCTCTTTTAAGAGCCACCCATATTGTCTTTAGAAAGAGCTTCTGTCTTCCTACACGGTTCAGTACAATAATTTAATGAATAAGCTTTATTCTTTAAAATTATTGCGTATTTTGGTGAAAATAATTGAGTAGGTAATGTTTTACAGCTTTCTAGCTCAGTTTTTTTTATTTATTAATATATTTATTTCAACAGGCTCCACTAAATATTTAGTTCATGATTATCTATGAGCCAATTCATAAATGTTTATTAACAGCCAAGCTCATGTGGGATATTTGCTCTATGGTGGAAAAGATTACAAATGGAAAATGACGTTGAAGATCCTGTGAGTAGAAACATCTCTGCTGAAATCTCATCACTGTCAGTTAAAGATCAGTTTATCAGGTCTGGTGTGAAATGACTGTTAAATGTGTAGTTTAGTGGCAGAGCATCCAAAGGCAACTTCAGTTTCTTACAATGAAAACATGACATACATGTTTTAGGCTTTAGATGATGGTTTATAAATGATGACACAAATGTGAGACAGACATTTATTACACACTTCTGGGCATATACACATTAATTTGAACTGTTATTTATATATTCAGAATAAACCTTTGGTCTGCATGTTTACACATTACAGGAACAAGCGAAACAGAACCAGCAACACTGAAGAACATTATTACTAAGAACAAACATCACACAGAAATGATCAAGAAATTTTCTTTTAAAGTTTCGACAAATCTAAATAATAATATAAAAGCAGAACAACACACTCAAATATGTCTCATGTTTAATGACAGATGATATGTGGTAAATCATATGTTAACAGAAATATGATCACTCTGAATGTTTTTAAACATGTTAATATCAGAGTTTCTTCAAGTTTCTTCCTCTGTTACGGCGAACTGACTTTGGTCTTCAACAGATGGATCTGTGAAATTTAAACAAACCTTTATTACAAATACAATTAATTTAAATGACAATATGCATATTAATAACAAACCAGCTGAAGTGTGTAAACACCAAATCACTTCAAATGCAGAACACAAAGCCTCACCAACACCAAATCCCTTAAAAAGTGACAGATCATCCATGTTTGTAGAAACTGAAATCAATCAGTATTCCTGCTCGCACCGTTTGAAGACACAGCAACTGCATTCTGCTCTGAATTATGTTCAACTTTCTTTTAATAAAATGTACTGAATACTTCATATGTTCGTGTGGGAACTCGGAGTGAAGTGTGTTCTGCGCTTAAAACAAGCCGACTGTGAACTGTTAAAGATTGCATTCGGAAACCGTTTGGTACACGCGTGCACCGAACCGAAAGCCCCATACCGAAACGGTTCAGTACGAATACGTGTACCGTGTACCGTTTAAATTTCTCAATGACTTCTTTCCATTTATTTGTGCTGTTAAATCATCACCAAGATACACTCCTAAGTATTGAAGACCTAACTGTCCCCAGCCTAAACCTTCAGGAAGATCTGGTTTCCCACCTTTCCACTTACCTAATAATAATGTTTCACTTGTACTCCAGTTTACACGCACAGAAGACAAGGAATGGAAAGTAATCTCAACAAAACCTGTATGTCACTTTGCCTGCTAATCATGACTATAACATCATCAGCATAAGCTGACAATACAAGATTATTTTTAGGCAAGCATATATCATGAAGTTTGACCCTTGTTTATTGTAAAAATGTCTCTATTGCTAAAGAGTAAAGCATAGCAGACAATGAACAGCCCTGCCTGACACCTCTGTTAGCTTCAAAAGAAGCACATTATCCACCGTTCACCTTAAGAATACTCTCAACGCCACTATAAAGAACTTTAATATGATTTATACAATTCTGACAAAAGCTTCTAAAACTCCACACAAATAGCAATGCTCAACGTGGGCTCTCCTGATCTGTGGGTTAATGTAATTCATCTAAATTCAACATCTTGGAGACTTCTAAAAAATCGTAAACCAATGAAATATTGTCAAATATTGACCTACCAGGGACACAGTAGGTCCGGTCAGGATGGATGACACAATCCATCACACCTGCTAGCCTGTTAGCCAGGGCTTTCGAGAGCAGTTTGTAGTCACTACAGAGAAGTGATACGGCCCTCCAGCACTTGATATCTGTAAGGTCGCCGTTTTTTGGGCAGGAGGGTTAACATTGCTCTACGGCAGCTCAGAGGCAGCTGGCCTTCAGCCAAGCTTTTGTTCAACACCTCCAGCAGGTCCGCTCTCAATTCTGACCAGAAAGACTTGTAAAAGTCCACTAGCAGGCCGTCAATGCCCGGCGCCTTTACAGACTCCATTCCTTGGAGGGTCTTGTGCAGTTCCCCCATGCTCAGAGCACCAGAGATCTCAGCATTGGCTTCCTCCAAAACCTGGGGCAAGTCTTTGAAAAATGAGCTGTCACTCCTGTATTCTGTCCCAAGTCCATTTTTATACAAGTTCTCATAAAAAAATAACTAATCTCTTTAGACTCAGAACACAGAGCATGAATGGCATGCACTGATATATTGTGGCACACAAACACTCATATGCAGTAGCACATCACGTGCAGATCGCACGCACAGAGAAACTTTCAGGAGCGCAGAAACCCATTGTCAACGATGTCCTGTGATTTATCAACAAAGTAGCGAAACCCAACAGTTATAGCGTAGATGTTTCTACTGTTTAAGTATCTACATCCCACAGCTTCACAATTAATAGAGAGACGGTATGACTAATTCACACGCTCTTATTAATGCACTCAAATAAATGTAGTCTCACGGTGCTAATTTATCTGTATCTGATTTAGAACGAGCAGAAATCTGTCAGAAATATTACAACCATTTGTATAACAAGTTATTATAAAATAACTGCTGAAAGTGAGCTGCTATGTCGGAGCAATATCACTCTGGGCAGCTCATGACATTTGCTGTAGCTCTGCAGAAGGAGATCTGAGTTTGAGTCCCAGTTCAAGCTCCAGGCCTTCTCAAGCCAACTTTAATTCCTTCAATTATTTTAATAATCCCAAAGATAAGAAATGCACTATTTCATAAGAAAAAAAATATCCCACCTTTAGTAGTTGAGCATATGTACAGTACACACCTTGTCAGTGAACTATGAGTGGGGAAACAAAGCAAAAAGTCTTCTTAGCTCTAACAGCTTGAAACTCGTCAGATTTGTTTCTTTTTGATGGAGCTTTGAATTGACTCTGCTCCGTCTTCATTTCAATCACAAAACAAATTGGGCAGCAAAACATTAACTGCGATATCACTTTTTTGCATGTCCGTCTTAGATTTGCAAGAACGAACATTCAGTTCCTCAGCATCACCCGGTCTATTTTCCTCAACCACATTTTTAGGGCCAGTTCCCTGAATCGCCACACTCTCGCCCGCGGGCGGAAACTCGACAGCTCTGTCCTCCGCTGCACCTGTCACTGCCCAGGCAGAGCTGTGTTTGGCTCCGGCTCACTAACATTATCAACAATGTCATCAGCCGTCAAGCTGTTTTCCATTTATTTTCCAGGACAAGCACAAATTAATTGACCAGAAACATGTCATTGTGTCCATTGTAGCATAATCAATAGTCATCAGCTTTGGGATGCAGTGACAGATCCAGGTCCTCATCATCTTTTAGGATCATGTAAATTAATCACCTAAATGAAACCATGTTTTAAAAGAGGAGATCCACTAATTGCTATCATTTTAATAGGTGACACTAATTTACCATATCGGGACAAAACTCTCACTAAAGTTGAATCACTTATGAAGGGCTTTTTTTGGATGGCATGGAAAGTGGAAGGACAGGAGTAAAAAGATTATCAACAACTATTCCAGTCTCATACAGCTCAGCAACAGTCCTCCACGCTCACCGCGGACGTTACTTTCACTCCACGTGAGTTTACTTATGGTGCTTTTCCACTGCGTGCGACTCGGCTCGGCTCGCTTTGGCTCGGGTTGCTTTTCCTCTGCAGTTAGTACCGCTTCAAAGTGTGTGGGATTATAGACTGATCGTTATAGTTGCACCGCCTCTATATCTGTGACATTACGCTCCTCGGCTACCAGTGTGCGATGGTCATTTGATGGTTGTTGGTCGTTATATAGTTTGTTGCTGACTATATAAATTTAGCAGGTTTGGTGTCTTGTCGTAAATCCAAATCTCTCTGACCAATCAGTGATCTGCAGTGTTTACTCAGAGATTCACTCACAGGCACCAACCCACACCAGAGAGAGAGAGAGAGAGAGAGAGAGAGAGAGAGAGAGAGAGAGAGAGAGAGAGAGAGAGAGAGAGATCAGACAGAAGTTTTACCTCTCACTCTGTAACATTTGTAAAGCAGCACGACTGTCGCGAGCAGAAACGGAGAAGCTGCCAGAAGAAAACTGAGGATTTTGAGGCCAGAAATCTGAGCTGAGCTTGACACTGAAAAACACAAACACAAGCACATTATTCAGAAACATTACTGTGTATTAAAGGCCCAGTGGAGATTCATAGAACTAAACTTGCTTTATATTACTTCTACACACTTCTTCACATTTCTATTTCGTTTACTTAACCACATGAGCACATTCAGATTCCTTTATTGATGATTTCAAATGTAAAATAATGAATGTATGGACAGTCAGATACTGAAAGTCACTAACATGTTTGATCTGTTTTTATTTTAATGTTGTTGATTGGCTGTAATTACAACACTCTTCATTTTATTAAACTATAGGATGATGGTTATGAGGTGTTGATGATTTCACAATAACAGCACAATATTTAGTATATTTTGTATGTGATTTGATAGATGTCAATAACTGATTGTGCTCCAGCAGAAATAAGAGCCAGAGACTCGTGTATAATAATCATGAGGCGTAAAATGTGAATGTGAACTAAATGTTTTGAACACACCCTCAGTTACAGACTCGCGTGACTCTCACCTCTGACTGAGATCCAGCTGCGGGGTGACGCTCCTCTCTCTGTTTTACAGTAGTAGAAACCCTCATGTGACTTTGAGACAGTAGTGATGCTCATCTCTCCTGTCGTCTGATTCTGGATCAGTGATCCGTCTTTATAGAAACCAGCGCTGAGGATCGAGGGGTTTGTAGATCGATGTAAACAGTGTAGAGTCAGAGTCTCTCCCTCAATCACAGGATCAACAGAACTCAAGATCACTTCACCATCTACAAACACAAGACATCTGTGCTTTACTGCAAGTCTTAAGAACATAACAAAACAATACAAGTTAAATATTGATATCATCAATTGAATTGTACTTTATGCTTTCTGAGCTTTTTATTTTAGCCGCGTGTTGTCTAACCCGATCTCATGAGGAAATGCAACTATTTTGCAACTTTTTAACTTGTTTTTTTAATATTTTTTTTTATTTAGAATGTGTCCTTTATTTTACCAGGAAATAATCCCATTGAGATATAAATCTCTTCTATCAGGGAGTCCTGGCCAATATAGCAGCGCAAAAAGTTTCACATAAACGGATTGCAAACACATAAAACCAGAAATAAGAAAAAGTCGTTTCCAGCAACTGCGTAAAACATACACATTTCCTTCCGGACGCTAAAAGGTTTCTAAACATATTTAAAGATGGGATCATAATACTATACATTTCATTCCATAATGCAGCTGCAAAAGGAAAAGGCAGTTTTACCAAACCAAATATGTTCTAGGAACAATTAAAAGTAATTTAGAAGAACTAGTCCTATAATTACAAGTGTAATATGAGAAGAGATTATAGATATAAATTGACAATTTACTTAACAATACCTTGGCAATAAACACCAACATGTGCATTTTCTCTTTTGGTACAAGGAGGACCAACCAATTTTGACAAACTACAGTGAGAGCAGATGTTGTGATTATAAACCGGACTCACCGTGTGCAGTGATGTTTCGAGGATGGCGTTTCTCTCCAGATTCAGACTCACACCAGTACACTCCAGTGTCAGATGTGCTGAGAGAGTCGATTACACATGAAGATCCTGTTTGATTTGAGCAAGTTTTTGTGTCTTTGTCTGTGTATCTTCTCACTGTCCATCCAGCAGAGTTACTCTGATCCTCACAGCTCAGAGCGAGAGAGTCAGAGGAGAAGTGTTGACTTCTGCTGGGATTGATGACCAGAGACACTGAAGCAGAAACACCTGAAAAGAGCAAAATCTCAATCTAAACTGACACACAGAGACTGCAATGAAACAGAAATACGGACGAGCACAAACACAAATCCTCACCAGTGACCCACAGTGGCTGTGTGCTGCTGTTGTGTGTGTGATAGGCTGGCCGTCCTCTCTCTGCTCTGCACGTATAAACTCCTGTGTGCTGTAGAGACGCAGGACTGAGAGTGTAAGATCCTCCAGCTCCTCTGCTGCTGTCTGACAGATGATCATGATCTCTGAACCAGCTGAACGTCCAGCCTTTAGAGGAGCCTGAAACCTCACAGATCAGAGTCCCTGATTCTCCTTCAGTCAGCCACGGCTGTGGAGACACTCGCACGACTGCCTGAGCTCCAGCTGAACAAAACATCACGAGTTACAGAGCCGTAGAGAAACTGATGGAGAAGCTGATCACACAGCCTGATCTCACACACAAAACGTACATCTGTTGACGTAATTAAAAACGATCCAATACGTATATATCTTTACGTATTATAGTGTCTTTCACGTATCATATGGACGTAATTTCAGGTTCGATACGTATCTATATTTACGTGAAAACAACCTATAATACGTATAGATTCAACGTATCCATTAAGTCATTTATATATGAAGCCGCTTTTAAATCGTATCTGGTGAATTTATATTTAATTTATATTTTAATTATTAATTTGCTTAGAGGTCTTACTAACTATAAACGTTATGATTATGTGGTTTTGATGTAAAATTAATAAGAATCTGACGAAACCAGAAAAGTTCGCGTTCCCAACCTGTAGGAGTCGGACACATTTCAGAGTTGCAACAGACTCAGCTAACGTTATTGGACGTCTCGTTTTTCCAGGTGAGGACATTTATTTATTTATTTATTTATTTACTTCTGTTCATTTATATGTGTGTTTTATGAAATAAGATGATTTTAAGTGCAGTTGTTGCTTTTTGTCCTGTTAGATTGCTGTCTTGTAATAGAAAAAGTGCATCGACTGGAGTAATGCTAGTTTTTAACATTGGAGAGATAGGGTGCGTCTCAATCAGCTCCCTAGTTCAGTAGTCAGGGCACTGATCAGTACACAAGTCAATGGGCTGACTCCCTCATCAGTGGCCCTGACTACTGAACTACGGAGCTGATTGAGACGCACCCAGGGTGACCAGACGTCCCGGGACAGTCCGGGACAGTCACAGTTTTTGGTGTTCTGTCCCCGGAAATGTCCCCGTTTTACATCTCGTTCAAAACAACCCGCAGATATATGGCAAAAAAGGCGCCCAAACAACATACAGCAGCCTATGAGATAACGCTGATTCTACTGAGTCGCGCGAGCGCTGCTTTTCATGAAGAACGTAACGGAGGGCAGAGCGCCATTATCGTCAAATATCAAAAGAAACCATTATCGCTTTTTCAAGATAGTAACATACTAACTGTTCATGTTAAATTAAAGTAATACTTTTTGTATGTGCTTAATAAAAGAGCCTCAACAGGGTGCGGGATTGTTTTGTCCCCAAAAGTTCCGCAGTTTTTATAGTTAAGTACCACACACTTAACTATAAAAAACCTAAACAATTAAACGTTACAATTGCAACGAATACATAGAAATGCACATATCTTCTGCTTAAAATAAGCCAAAAATGCAAAATAACAAGACCAACTGAGGATAGTAAGAGTTATGTACAAGCATAAACTTAACAAAACATTTTAATTAAAAAAGTAATTTATATAGTACAAACTTGTGAAAATAAAAATATTACATACAATTATAAATGTTAAATTATTTGTTAAATAGTTGTATTCATCATATTTATTTATTTTTTGTATTATGTTTTTGTTACGTCATTGTTTTGAACTGCTTGTCGTTACTATTAACAGTTCTCATTGTTTTAGTTTTTTTTGCAGGTTCGTTAAATTGTATTAAATCCAGACCAAAAATCCTAATAATTAAACTAAATCATAATAATTATTAATGTTAATATAATATAGGGAGCCTCCAACAACAACAAAACATTCAAAAATGTATTGTCCCTGTTTTTTTTTTTAACTAAAAGATAATAACAAATGAGATTTTAGT